>SNQJ01S0156736.1:0-22252 GCA_010110895.2 Picea sitchensis
ATACCAAGGAGACATTTTCATTTTGAATCATCTTGTACTTGAACATTTAAGTGGGGTAAAAGGAGGTTTCCCCCTTGAAGAGGCTTATTATCTGAAATTATCTCTATTTCAAGGCGTTGAGTACTTTTCCTGAGGTTTTTCCAAGCTATATTGATGTTTGGTTCTTAACAGTACAACCACCGGCGCTTTCAACTATACAAATCTCAACGCACATGTGTTATAACTATGCCATTCCAATCAATCCATTGAAACCTTTGGTAAGTGGATAAACCACACACGCAAGCAATAGTTATGCCATAGTTTTAAAACCAAGCATACAAATTGAAACCAATACCAATGTTTTGACTATGTGACATGCGTTGTAACGATTCATATCAAGAGTTTAACCAATGTGCCAAGAATTTAAACCATCACATCAATGTATTTTATGAAACCAATGGTCAAGTAGATCAAATCAAAGAACATATATATCCAATCGCCAATGCATCACAAACTCAATGAGACAAAGTCACACAATCAATCCAAGAATGTCAAATGAGTACAGATCAAAAGGTCTTGCCAACTGTATAATGATAAGTAAAAAGTAAGTGCAATAGGCATATCGACAAGAAGGATAATGACATTTCAATAATGATTCTAATGCGACTTTGAAAGACCAAGTTTTCACACTTACAGTCATGAAAACAAAAACGAAGGTAAATGTGCAAATGTCGCAAAAATAGAAGTGTCGTTTATTTGAGAATTGCGACGAAAAATTAATGTTTGCAAAACATTGGTGTAGGCAGCTTATAAGACAGTAGGAAAATGTGAATTGGTTGCCAACACATATGACACACCAAATTTCTTCTATTTTATCTTTTCCCTTCTCTTTCTTCATATATTAGACATGTAGAGACAAACTAGTCAATTGACTCAAGATCTGACTCATACCTGAGTTGGATTCTCCCATAGGGGTTGATTCTAACTTCATGGCGATCTCCAACGCTTCATCCTGTGAAGCAATCTTCTATTGCATCATAGGAACTCTGATGTGTGGTAAGAGGGAAGCAATGAACCACTCTTTTTTCTTCTCATCTGGGATCTGAAAAGTCATTCGACCTATTAAGGTCTTGAATATTTGATTGAATTCCCAAATAGGTTTGGCTACCTTCTGCTTGATTTCTTTCAGCTCTATAATACATTGTGAATCTGACTTGGGTTTCTTTAATTTGGCAATCAATGAATTCTTGATCTCATTCAGTGGCTTGCTTTCTCAGACTTTGCTCCACCTTTTCTCTCTTTGCTCACTTCGACCTGGTAACAGTCACTATGTCTTCCGTGAAGTTCTCATTTTTCCTTTTCTTCCTTGTTCTTCACTCATTTCCATAACCAAGGGCCAACAGTATGCCAAATCTTCCATAAAATATGAGCCAATCAACTGCTAGTAGGTGCCTCTATAAATGTACCAATCATGCATCAACTTTATATCAATCTATGACTCATCAATTATGTACAACATGATCAACTCGTCAACTCACCAACTACATGTCCCAACATGCAGCCTATCCATATGCCAAATGCATGCACCAAGATATCCAACAAGTAATCTTCCAATAATACATCACAAGATATATTTATGAAACTCAAATATGTACTAGATATGTACCCCAACAGATCGACCTCAATCCTCCATTCACTACAACAAATACTAAGCATCCAACAATACATGTACTAGTAGTGTGCTTCAATAGATAAATTACATATCTATCTAGCATCATCAAGATATATCACATAACCAAGGTGCCATAACTTCACTTTCATAACCATCATTGTTCTTCAACATAAAATGCCTCAATCCATACTCATGGGTTAGTGCCATGCATCCAATATGGCCCTTCATTATTTTTTATCATCACTTTGCATAATCCAATATAGAATCATGAAAACCTATAGCAAAGAGTGTTAGAACCTGCAACAAACAATGTCATATCCTGCAACATAGAGTTATATCATCACATCAAGTTGCAACCCATGTGCTTTGCCTTTTTCCCAAGGCCTTACCACATATACGCAGCCTGTTGCACAAAAACTCACATATGTATGCGACCTATTCAAGTTCAGCCTATGTATGTACATGATTGATATCATTGTCACCCGCGTATTCTTTAGTAGATGACACACTTGAGCTTCCTTTAAGGCTTCCATTCTTATTTGGTTGCTCAATCTTCTTCACCCACTTCTTAAGGTGTCCCTGCTTCTCATAACTTAAGCTCTCAGCTTCCATCTTTTCAAATATGTCTCCCTTCATTACTTCATTCCTTCTTCTAGTCATGCTATGTGAAGTCCTCATCATGAACTTTCTTCCTGTGTTCCAGCAATCCTGGGATTTGTGGCCAAATCCACTATGGTTGTAGCATCTCATGTTGTGACAGTGAACAACAATGTGTCCTACTTGATCACATCTCCAACACCTTATGGTGTTATGAAATCTTCCATTATCTCTCCTTGCATAAGATCTACATTTCAAAGATTTGTGACCATATCCATTACATGAATAACATTGACCATGAAAAACACTTCCATACTTTTGCTTTGGTGTCCATTTTCTTTGAGGTGTAAAGATGGCTTCTTGAAGTCTTTCTTGCTTTGTTCTTTTGAAACTTTCCTTGTCTTGTGTGGCAACATTGTCTTCATCCTTTGAGGGACTTACCTCATTCTTCTTTGAGGTTCTTTCTTCATCATGTGTATCTTATTTCTTGTATCCAAGACTTGATTTATCATTTGGTGATATTTTGATTTCCAAGATCTCATTCAATATTTGTGAGCTATTCAAGAATTTGTTTGACTTATCTACTTTATTTCTAAGATCAACAACTTCAGCTTCTAACTTATGACATGCCTCTTCCTTTTCATTTATTTGATTCTTCAATAGTTCCTCTAACCTTTTGGCTTCTTCAATTTGGGTCTTAAGATGGACAATAGTTTCAATACTTTTTCTAATCTCATCATCTACCTTCTTATCTTCTTTTTCATTCTTTAGTCTTCTAATCTCTTCTTCCTTTTCTTCTAATTGAGTCTTATTACTCTCTTCTTGTTCTTTGAGCATTTTCTTTCACTTCAAGATGTGCCTTTGACTCTTCTTAAGAAACTTCTTAGTGTTATCTGAGAGATAGCTATAGTCTATATAATAATGATCATTTCTATATTCATATAGACCTCTTTCAACTTTCTCTTTAAGCTCCAATATTTTTTCTTCTACTTCTTCCATGGGATAATAATCAATTGATTCTATACAAATTATTTCTAGATTTTCTTCTTCACTTGTAGAGAAAAATTCAACATCATCACATTTTGAATTGTTGCAATCAAGGGTTTTTGGAGATTCTTTACCTTCATTTGAAATGTCTTCAGGGTCTTCCCTTTTGTCAACATTATCACCTGATTATTTACCTTCATTTGAAATGTCTTCAAGATATTCATTTTTCTTTGATCTATCTCCTCTAGCTTTATCCATAGATCCTTGGTGGTAGTACATTGTCCCATGCTCTCTTTGATAGGACTTGAGATTGCACTAAGAATGGTCTTGAGAGCCAATGCATCATTCTTCTTTCCTTCCCTTTGAGCTGCAAACTTTGACTTATTCTTCAATGAAACTGATCCACGAATGGCTGCCTTCCAAATACCTATTCCCATTTCCTTCAAATGCACTCTCATCTCTATTCTCCAAGTAGAATAGTTTTCCTCCTCAAGGATTGGAACTTCATCCTCCATTTGTGTGTCTATGGATCTCCTTCAATATTTTTAAGTCTTATAGTGAAGGTCGTCTTTGATACCAACTGTTGGACACACCGAATACACTGATAGGGGGGGTGAACAGTGTAGGGATCTTTTTCCCAAAACTTCCCCTTCACAAAACTCATTAGTTAGCAATCACCATTTACTCATTACTTATTGATGTCATTTATAATTAGTTAGATGTGAAAATATATCAGCAACATATATTAGCAATATATCATCAATAAATCATCACCATAAGGAGTAGAAAGAACACAAGATGTATGTACAATTTTCTTTTTATTAAGGACTTCAATCCTTTAGCAACAACTGAATAGAGTACATCTCTACAAGAGCACCAACTCTATATAAAAGACTCATCTTACATCCTCAACACCCACTAATATGAGACAAAAATCCTCCACATATATCAATATGTCATAGGTACGTGACCTATCGGTAGTGTAGCACGCGTATGTACGCGCTCTACCAGTAGTATATCCCGCGTGTGTGTGCGATCAGTCTATATTTCATCCTGTGTATACCTTTTGAGCAACTAGGGTTTTGATTTAATTCACACACTCAGATCCTCTACAACCTGCAATCACATTCTCTTATGTATTTCACTATCCAAACTGACCCATAGCCAGTCAAAACACATCCAAGCTCTCTAATAGCCTACTCATGTTTCTCAACCATACATTATGAATGCTACTAAAACATGTGTAAAACACCAATATATTGTAGCCATCATATCAATATTGAATAATAAAAGTTTTTCTCACTCCATCAACCAATATAAACCACATCACAACAACCATATGAAGAATTCCTTAAGCACTCACCACACAACAAACAAAAATATCCATCAAGACAATAATATAATGATACCAAAGTCTCAGTGATAGATATGAGCCCATAGAGTGCAGATCTAGAACCTGCTTCAGTCTTCAAGAGAATATCATTAGATCACACACCAATCTCCATCACTTCATCCACTGTATGTGCCATGTCTTCATATAGCCTGCGTGTACGCGCTCTAGCCCACTATAGCCCGTGTATGCCTCAGAAACTAGGGTTTCTAAACCTCCAAAAAAAAATCCGTCATGATCTCAAACTTTGCCGAAACTTTGATGCATTCCTGAAATCCTCCATACCCTTTCTCTCTCAGAATAGATCTTTAATCATGCTCAATAATTATACACAAAATATACACAAGAGACCCTTTCCTCTTATTTATACTCTTCATATTATAGGTCACTTAACCCACTTCTAGGTCACTTAATCCATTTCTTGGTCACTTAACCTATTTTCCTTATTTTAGGGTTAACCACTTTCCATAAATAGAAAGTTCTCCATTACTTTATCATTTAAATAATCCTCCTTGATTTTGTCACCTCACTTTATCATTTAAATAATCTTGTTTGATTTTGTCACTTTACTTTATTATTTAAATAATCCTTCATGACTTTGTCACTTTACTTTATCATTTAAATAATGATTTCTTATTTTCAAGCACTTTGACTTCTTTGACCTTTTGGGGCTTCAAGCCTTCATATGAGGGTCCTCCAACTTCGTAAGGCCATAAATCTCAAACCATGAGGAGTTATGTGACATTCCACATACCACTAGAAATGGCATGATAAATGCACTATCCATCTAGGATAGTTTCACCAATAGCTTCACTGATTTTGTTCTCATTTTTCCACATATAAGCATGGGTTATCCAACCATACTTCTAGGATAACTCAACTGTAAAGAATCTTCCCATGAGGTCTTTCATTATAAGGGGACCACTTTGGAGTTCATCCATTTGTGCAGCTTATCAACCATTCCAATACTATAATGATCAATACATCATATATCAAAGAAACCATATCGATCCATCTTCATCCTTGCATCATGTATCAATGACAACTCATTGATCTATATTCATATGTGCATGACATCATATGCATCATATACTTGACATCTATCGATTCTTATCAAGGACAATATTTGACATCAATCATCAATCAATCAGTCCTTTGGCATCAATCAATCAAACCATTGGCATCAATAACAACATGATCCAACACAAACACCACATATTTCACAGTCACAATTTTCGTAAAATGATAAAGAGCATGGTGAATGTGGATCGTATGAAGAAATTGCAGAGGCTATTAAATATCCACCTAAACTATCAAAATTTTCACATGCTACCATTTTCAGATGTCCACCAAAGTTAATAAAACCATGGAAAAATGAAAAGACAATGAGCTGATAAAAGACAGTTAAATGATTCTTGGTTAATCATTCATACATTAAAAAGATGAAATAGAATCGAATAGGAATGATGACAATGTTATGTTAATTGACTAATAACTGAAGTTGTAATATAAAAACAAATATAAAATGTCAAGGATCATGGGAAAGGTTGATCACACATAGAAGATGATAGATTTGTTTGTGAAGTCTTTGAATATCTAGAAACTTAATATAAATACGAAGATGGCAATGCCAAAAAAATGGATTCTGATGTTGAAGAAAAAAGTGACACTGATGTTGATGTTGATGAAGGGAATATTGAAAAGGATGATCAACCTGCAGCCTAGAAAGAAAAAAGACACAATGGATTAATAACTGTGTTATTAAAAATCAAAGGTTATTAGCCTGAAAATGAAGAGGTGTGATAGTTATGAAAAGTTATGTATCTATAGAATAGAAATATTGTTTGGTGAAAAGGTGTGATGACGAGCCTATATAATTTCTAAAGATCAGAAGCAGTAATGTGTGTCTCTTATTAAATATAGAAGATTAAATGAAAAAAATATAGAGTAGAACAGATGAAGTCCAGTTCTTGACAAAGAAGAATATCAGAGGACTACATATATCATTGTCATATTGTTGAAAAAAGGGTGTTTGGGAGGTGCTAGGGAAGGTTGGAGCCTACAGGGGATTAGGTGCTTCCTTTTCAGTTTTAGCTGAGTAAACAGAGGGTTGAATGGTCCTACCAGTTGGAGATGGTGAACATGGGTGTGGGGGAATCCTGATCAGTGGGTGTTGATGTAAGAGGAATAGCATCTTCCTTCTATGTAACTTGTAAAACCGAATTTCACAGTTAATAATCCTGGGTACATGTAAGAGGAATAGCATCTTCCTTCTATGTAACTTGTAAAACTAATTTCACAGCATTGTGAAAAATTTTTCTACTCTCGCCTCAGTGATAGGATCTAGTCCTTCATGTAACCCAACAGTGAGGGGCACTCTAGCTGAAATAGTATTCCAAGAATCCAACAGAGTCAATGGTTCCTCAATCCAAGTCTCAGTTTTATTTGTATTCCCAGTTGCAAGTCACATCCCAAACCATTTTAGGGACTCTTGGACAATTCCTCCTCATGGCATAAAAACCTAACAGAGCAACATTTTTTAGTTTTGTGAGATGCTACAATATTTTTTAGGCATTTACTAGGTGACCAAATTGTCCATCCTCTCTCGAGGTAGGGTTTCATAAATTGAACCCCTTAATCCAAATGTTTCATTGCTTCTTACAAAGCCAAACCCTAGTTCTCGAAATCGATGAACAAAGAAAATTCCAAGGCATGGGACCCAAGAGTGAGGGCTTATATAGTTGAAATCCTATGTCAAGGATCCAACGGAGTCAATGGTTCCTCAATCCGAGACTCATTTTCATTTTTAGTTACAAGTTGCATCCCAAACCATTTCGGGGACTCTTGGCTAATACCACCTTGGGGCATAAAAACCTAATGGAGCAGCATTTTTGAGTTTCGTGAGATGCTGCAAATTTGTTTAGGCATGGAATAGGTGAAATTGTTTTCCATATTCTCTTGAGGCATGATTTCATAAATTGAACCCCTTAATACACATGTTGCATTATTTCTTACTAAGTGAAACCCTAGTTCTCGAAATCTATGAACAAAGCAACCTATGAGGCAAGGGACATGGGAGTGAGGGGTGATATAGATAAAATCATATGCCAGGAATCCAATGGATTCAACTATTCCACAATATGAGTATCGGTTTTTGTTTTATGAATGGTTGCAAGCCACATCCCAAACCATTTCGGGAACTCTTGGCCAATTCCTCCTCGAGGCATAAAAACATAATGAAGAAACATTTTTGAGTTTTGTGAAATGTTGCAAGTTTTTTTAGGCATGGAATAGGTGACCATGTTTTCCATCCACTCTCGAGGCATGGTTTCATAAATTGGACCCTTTAATTGAAATTTTGCATTGCTTCTTACTGAGAAAAACCCTAGTTCTCAAAGTTGATGAATAAAGAAACATCTGAAGCATGGAACCTGGGAGTGAAGATGCTCTAGTTGAAATCGTATGTCAGGAATCCAATGAAGTTGACATTTCCTCAATCTAAGTTTCAGTTTTTCTTTTATGCCTAGTTGGAAGTCACATCCCAAACAATTTCAGGGACTCTTGGCCAATTCCTCCTTAGGGCATACAAACCTAACAGATCATCATTTTTGAGTTCCATGAGATGATTCAATATGTTTTAGGTATGGAATAGGTGACCACATTGTCCATTCACTCCTGAGGTATGGTTACATAAATTGGACCCCTTAATCCAAATGTTGCATTGCTTCTTACTAAATAAAACCCTAGTTCTTGAAATCGATGAATAAAACAACTTCTGAGACATGGAACCTGATATGGAGGCATTATCTTACTGAAATCCTATGCCATGAATCCAATGGAGTCAAAAGTTCCTCAATCCAAATCTTAGTTTTTGTTTTATGCCCAATGCAAGTCCCATCCAAAACCATTTCGAGGACTCTTGGCCATTACCTCCTTCGGGGATAAAAAGATAAAGAAGCAACATGTTTTAATTCCATGAGATGATGCAATATTTTTTAGGCATGGTCTAAGTGAACATTTTTTCCATCCACTCCCAAGTCATGGTTTCATAAATTTGACCTCTTAATCCAAATGACGCATTGCTTCTAACTGAGAAAAACCCTAGTTATCGAAATCAATGAGTAAAGAAACTTTCAAGGCATGGAACCCAAGAGTGAGGGGTTATCTAGCTGAAATATTATGCCAAGAATCCATCAGATTCAACGATTACTCAATACGAGTCTCGATTTTCATTTTATGTGTAGTTTCAAGTCACATACCAAACCATTTCAGGGACTCTTAGCCAATACCTCCTTGGGGCTTAAAACCCTAACGTATCAACATTTTTGAGTTATGTGAGATGATGCAAGATTGTTTAGGCATAGACTAGGTGAAAACATTTTCCATCCAATCTTGAGGCATGGTTTTATAAATTGGACCCCTTAATCCAAATGTTGCATTGCTTCTTACTAGGAGAAATCCTAGTTATCGAAATCGATGAATAAAAACACCTCCAAGGCATGGGACTTGGGATTGAAGTGTGTTCTAGCTGAAATCATATGCCAGGAAACTAATGGATTCAATGGTTCTGCAGTACGAGTCTCGATTTTCTTTTTTTGCCCAGTTGCAAGCCACATCCCAAACCATTTAGGGGACTCTTGGCCAATTCCTCCTTGAGGCATAAAAAGATAACAGAGATTTTTTTTTTAGTTCAGTGAGTTAATGAGAGCTTTTTTAGGCATGGACTGGGTGACCACATTTTCCATCCACTCTTGAGGCACGGTTTCATATATTTTACCCCTTAATCAAAATGTTGCATTGATTCTTACTAGGAAAAACCATATTTCTATAAATCAATGAATAAAACAACCTCTGAGACCCGAGAGTAAGGGGTGTTATAGCTGAAATCATATGCCAGGAATCTAATAGAGTCAATGGTTCCTCAATATGAGTCTCAATTTTTGTTTTATGCATAGTTGCAAGCCGCATCCCAAACCATTTCAGGGACTCTTGGCCAATTTCTCCTTGGGGAATAAAAACCTAATGGAGCAACATTTTTTATTTCCATGAGATGTTGCAACATTTTTTAGGCATGGACTAGGTAATCACATTTTCCATCCACTCCTGAGGCACAGATTGAGAAATTAGACCCCTTAATCGAAATGTTGCATTTCTTCTTACTGGGAGAAACCCTAGTTCTCAAAATCAATGAATAAAGAAAGCTCTGAGGCATGGGACCTAGGAGTGAGGGGTACTCTAGATGAAATCATAGTCCAGGAATCCAATGGAGTTGAAGGTTCCTTAATCTGAGTCTCACATTTCATTTTATTCCCATTTTCAAGTCACATCCCAAACCATTTCAGGAACTCTTTGCCAATTCCTCCTCAAGGCATAAAAACCTAACAGAGCAACATTTTTGAGTTTTGTGAGATGTTTCAATTTTTTTAGGAATGGATTAGGTGACCACATTATCCATACGCTTTGGAGGCATGATTTCATAAATTGGACCTGTTGGAACATATATATATTTCCAATCTTTTGGACTTTAAATAAATTTCATTCCTCGTTAAATAATAATAAGGCACACGTGATATACGTCATTGATGAAGTCTTCCATATAATTGAATGACCCTAAATCTCTTCATATTTGTGGAGCCACAAAATGGTTAAAGATTAAAGTCGCGAGAGGATGATTTAGAGCTTTGTGAGTCAGGTGTTTCAACAAGTCACAACTTTAAAAATATCGAAACCCAACTATATCCATTATCACTTTTTCACCAACCTTTGAAAGACACGAGTCATGGTACACATGTATGTTTTAAAACTTCCCTGAGTCAACACGTGGCACCGTTCCTTTAGATTTTCATCTAAGGATTCACATGATTCTAATTAACACTTGGCACCACCTTTCCTCGACACATCATCAAGAATGACGTTATCCTGGACACATCACTATGGAGGATGGACTTTCAGAAGTACAATAACAAGTTAAATTGCAAATCCATGAAACAAAAAAATCTTGAAAATATTAAATCTTAATCAGTTAAGTTAATATCAGTTAAAAGACAGCTAATAACTTCGCACTTCAGAGATTCAGATGTTTATTATCCATCACATCTTGAAGTCTCCCAAGTCCAAACATCCAAAACACTTCAAACTTAATCGGGGTTAATTAAAGCTAAAAAAACAATTATCCAATAACTAATCATTTCGTAGTTTTGGGTTTCGAAGATTCTATCTCAAGCTACTGTTAAAAATCCCAAAGTCTTAATGCCCGAAAACACTTAATGTTAAACACGATTAATTAATGTTTTAAATAAGATTATCTCAAAATTAATCTTTCGTGAATTCACAATTCAGAGATTTTCTAACTCGTTTCATCCAAAATTCTCGATCGTGAACCATCGATATTAATGGCATTAATCACAAATCTACAATAATGTTTCTAATGTGGATTGCAAATCGCCAGCTAGATCTTTTCATTAAGGTAAAGGAAATTATCTTCAGTAAAGGTATTCTCAAATTAATACGCCTAAGGTGAATAAGAATGCTTGATTATGAATTCCATTTTCATTCTCACAGAATAACAAGTTTTAGCCAACTGAGAATCTCATGCATCCTCCTGTAATAGGTAACCCATTTCTGGTTTCATCAACATCATGGCACCCTAAAATATGGACAAAGTAGTTGGTGAAAGCGCGAACCTGAATAGATATTTTTTGTCAGACACCTCACTGAGAGTCATCGATACTGTAAAATCATGGACATGGTTGTTCAACATTCTACAACATGAGCTGATAAATTGCCCAGAGGATTTAGGTGACGAAGTGACCAAAACTCATGTGACTAAACTCAGAGATATAGGTCAGTCAGAGCTACACAAAATAGTCGCGCGACCGAGGCTCATGATGTATAATGGCATGATAGGCTGGGCCCTAGAGAACATCGACATTTCAACTAGGATCATTTGCAATTCAAAGAAGGTGGTTGTTGGGTCTTTACGACCAGAGCATCTAAAAGTAATGTATAATTATCCCCTGTTTTAAAATATAGTTACAACGCTGCATTCATAATGGATTTTTACCAACAAGAGTGCACACAATATGAGAAAAACTACCCTGATTTAATTAAATACTGGTGGGCACATCCTAATAAATTTAGAGCCGACACTCATGGAATATATGCCAAAACATCATTAGATCCCCATATGATATATGTGGCTATGATTCTATGCATGATATTCAGGAAAAATGACTCCTCTCATTTCTCATTGGCATGGGTACCAATTATGCATGAAGTAGCTGAGGGCTTCTCTTTCAACTGGGCCAAGATGTTATCACACAACCTAGAAAAGGAAATCACAGGGTACTAGTTAGAGAAGTACAAAGGGAAACCTACCCCTTTCTATATGTTTTCATACATCATGGATGTTATTTTCTTTATGACACCTTTCCCTATGATGAGCTGGAGTTGGACCCCAACCAGTGTCGAGCCTATCCATTTCTATCACTCCAAGTTGTGGGAGGACAAAGAAAAATATTTATTCTATGAAATATGTCATTATGTAGTGGTTCCTATTCATATAAACCTATACAATTTCCCACCTCCCATAATTTCAAACAAAATCATGGCAAACCTGTGTAAAATAGCAGACTGGTGTATTGAGGAAAACTTTTCCTACATCGGGGTTTTTGGGTGTTCAGTTCCCCCCCATGCTCTCCCAAATTTTTTACCAGATTGGATGGTATGATGAAAGGTGGATTATCAGACTGTGACAGGGGGCATCAGTAAAGAAGAGAAAGTGTCCCAAAAAAAGGTATGTCTAACCTTAACCTCTTTAGGTTGGTATGTTTATGTTATTAAATTTCGTCCATTCGAAAGTAGAGGTTGTTGTTCTAGGAGAGGTCAAGTTAGTTGATATTGAGTTTAAGAGGCACGATCCCCAGAAGATCATGGAAAATCACCTAGCTTAATATAATTTAAATAAGTATGTGCACGATATTTCCCCATAGGATGAAATATTCAGGGGAGCTAGGTCATATGAGGAAGTATTGAGAAGAGTCTGAACTCTGTCTTCAGATCAACTAGCCAATTTCTACAATTTTAAAAAGAATAGAAAGAATAGTTTGCCAAAGTTATTATAGGGAGAACCTATAATGCCTTCGTCTACACAGGAAGCTACACCTCAGGGTTTCAAGGTAGGAATTTTCAGCAAACAAGGTACTAAAGAAAATCCGAAGAGTGTCGAGGTCTTAATGCAGAAAGTAGAGACTTCATTGTCTAATCCACCAAGTACTCAAACGAAAACGCATCTTGAAGCTATTATAAAAAATGGACATGATACATCACCATATACACCAAATAAATTGGCTACCAACACAATAGAGAAACAACCTTCCAGAGAGACAGGTAGCCCCATTATGTCATTAACACCTTTACAGTCAAGTCGAGGAAATCTCAATTCTGAAGTCATATTTATAGAGGACCTTACCCTAATTTCAATCGAGGAAATTCCTCCTTCGGAATTCTTTTTCAGCAATAAGAGGAGGGCCATAGTTAAAATAGAAACGCATCAAAAATATGGTTCAATAGTCAAAATTCAAAGAATTTTGTATGATGGACAGGGCCTAGATGATACAAAAATCGCTAGGGAAATGGTAGGATCATTAGGTGCCTTTGCCATGGCCAATCAATGTTCAGTAGAAAATCTAGTTGATTAGCTGAAATAGAGGAACATGTTGGTAGGGAAGTTGCAAGACCATATAAAGACTATGTAATAGGAAGTGAAGAATAAGATGAACAAGGAGTTTGAACAAGTTAGATCCTATGACAAACATTAGATATAATAGCTGAAAACTAACCTTGATGAGCTCTATCAATTTTCACAGGCCAACAGAGAACCAGTCACTCAACAGGAAGAATTAATCAAACAATTACAAGCCAAAATATTCTTGGATGAAGGTACACCAATAGATATGGCAACTTTCCAATATCAAGCACTGGAAGTACATGAAAGGTTGGAATCATCCCAGCAGGATCTCTTTGAAAATGTGGAATCCATTCAAAACTATTATCAGGTAGTAGACGTTTCCCTAAAAAACATTTAAATTAAAGAGAGAGAGGAATATTTATCTCGAGCTAAGTTTCAAGAGGCTATCCTAATAGTACCCAAAGATGATGTATCAGGGGTCCCTCAACTATCTCTTTCTGAGCAAACCAGAGGCGACATAATTTTGAAGGCTTTGGAAACAAATCTTGCCGAAAGAAGGAGATTGGCCAGAGAGGTAAATGAAGCTTGCCTAGAATAATTATCTTCACTAGAAAAAGGGGTACTTGATGTTGAAGGAAATACTACCTCTAAATCCCTAGGACAAATTGACATAGAAAAGAACCAAAACAATTCTAGGACAAGAAGACAAGAAGCCATTATGACCATCCAACAAATGAGCCAAATTGATCTTATATGTTGGCCCTTGACCAATTTTTGAGGATCCTTGGTCATGTTTGATTTATTTTTGGGACTTTGACAGGCTGTCGAAGGCAGAGTGCAAGACAAAGAGGATATCGCGAGATCTCATCCCCCTTTAGATATTTTTGGGATTTGGGGTTATGCAACATGTATGGGGATGTCAGCCCATGGGTTTACCCATGTTTAGGCCCAATTTTGTAATGTATAAATATATGTTAGGCGATGAAGTGGGGATATAAAGATATGAATGGCTAAGTGCGAATGACAAGTCAGTTGTAAGTGGTGCTAAGTGCAAGTAACAGTTGTAAGTGCTTTGTGTATGTTTGCAAGGATGAGTGAAAGTGACTGTAAGGACTGTATGTAGGCTTTGTGTCATAACCTATCTTGGGAAGGAGGATTTAGTGAAGAGTGGACAGATCTCCTATCCTCTGAGAAGTTGATCTGAAGGCTTTGTGCATGTAAGAATATTGAAGAAAGCTAATAAATAAGATAACGAGTTGGTGGACGTATCCCCAAGGTGGGGGTGAACCACATACATCCTGTGTTGTGAATTCTTTGTGCAATGTGTTGTTGTTTTTATGTATTTACTTTCTTAGTGCTTTCATATAGATGACTGATAGGTAGATCTGTTGTTTCTTTGTTCTTAATAGTGAGAGTAAATGTTGGATCTGACCTATGTGAATGTTCTTAGTGCTTGAATCTGCTAGATCTGATCTGTTTCATCATGCTAAGTGTTGTTAGATGCTAGATCTGGTTGAATACTGTGATGCACTGTAATTAGGGTATTTACCTGCGAAATAGATATTGGTTCAACATTGATGAACTATATTTCTAAGTGCTTTGTCAATTTTTTACAATAACAAATCTATGTCCCAGCTAAGGTTTCAAACACTGGAGTCCTGTAACCACCCCTGCCTCTACCTTGGGTGAGACTTCATCTACTTTGTAGGTGTTTCTAAAAGGGTCTATAGTTAGGTCTTTTTTGGTGCGATGTTGTAGCATTGAACCCTAGGTCTTCCCCTGTGCCAACAAATGGTTCCATTGCCAGGACTTGAAATTGTGATTGTTTGGAACTGAGGAAAAAGAAGCTATGTTCAAAGATCATACCTGAAACTATGATTGCTGGGAACTGAGGAAAAAGAAGCTTTGTGTGAATATCGAACCTGAAACTGTTATTGTTCGGAATTGAGGAAAAATAAGCTCTATGCGAAGATCTGACTTGAAATTGTGAAAGCTTCATGCATAGATCCATTGCCCTAGTGTGGGACATTCTAATTAATCTGTGGAAGCTCTATGCTAACAAAAGAAGTCTGATATGAAGAGAAGAGGTAAGATCTAGAAGCTTTGTGCTTTGTTAAAGGTAAGATAAGTGGAATTTTTTTTTTATAAAGTATGGATCTGGGTATGTTTGATAAATTTTGTCGTAGCTTGAAAAGTAGGGCACAAATAGATGAAAGAAGATTTGATATGAATAGATCTGATAAGAATAGTGAAAGATATGTTATACCTATGCATATAAATAATGTTTGGACTAACAAATGGATGCATGATCCTAGAAAGAATTTTTTGCAGGTTAACCACTATGATCCTAGTGCGCAGTACATGAAAGGTCGGGGATCATTTAAGAGAAAGAGAGGATTAACTCTTTGTTACAGTTGTAGAAGACCAGGTCATCTGGCTAAGGAATGTCCCAGTATAATACCTGGTTTTCTTTGTTGTAAAGTTATGGACCATGAAGTTTTGGATTTCCCTAGAATGATTGATAAGCTTGAAAAAATGAATATGGAACAAGTAGACCCTGAGAAAGGTCAAGAAACTAAGACCTTGGTAGAACCCCAGAAGAAATTAGATATTTTACTATTACAGATGAAAGAAACCCTAAGTGACCACCGAGATACTAATCTATCAGAGATCTTAAAAGAGAAAAATAAAATAGAAGTAAGAATAGGAGACTTTGACATTCACTGTGTTCTGTATGAATAAACACGAGTAATTTTCATTACATAAAGAACTTGGGGAGCTATAGGAAATCCTGCTATGATTCCTTCATTGGGAGGAATAGGATTATTTAGAGGAAATATGATGACCCTATGTGGAATACTTACCCAAATATCTATGAGTACCCGTGGAAATTCGACAGAATAATATTTTTAGGTTGGTGAATTTATTGAGAACAATGCTCCATTTACTATGTTACTAGGAAAACCCTGGATTGAGAAGGATTAGACTAGAAGGAAAGAAGAAGAAATCTTAGAGCAGAAAAAACAAGAATTAAAATATTTAATGACTAGGAGGATCGTGCACTTGGTTGAGGAACATGAGAACAAATCAAAGCTATTTAAATTGGATGCCAAAGTTGAAATAACCCAAGAAGACTCACAGAATAATGAAGCACCTACCCCGGATAAGTAAGAAGTATTTCCCTCGAATCTTATGAAGGAAATCAACAACGCGAAGTCACTATGCCAAAAGAAGAAAAGAATCAGAATGGAAAGAGGAATAATGAGATGAAGATCACCAGGAAAAAGGATATAAATCTCAGTAAGAAGAGAGAGAAGATCAAAAATTTATAGAAGGTTCCAGAGGGAACTTTGTAGAGGGAAAATTTTCAAAACTTGAAGTTCGTCGGGATAGCAGAATAACGTCACATGGAAGTTCACCATGGAAAAGAAATGTAGTTGTTGAGAATAATATAATCGTTAGAACGATGCCACGAATGGTTAGAAAAGAATTTATGGCCAGGAATATCGCCATCAGACCATTGGGATTGTGCCAGAATGGGAATACCTGAATTAATGAAGGATTCTCGCTCGTTGGAGAGATTTGTTACCTAGTTGTCTACTTATTCCATCGACTGTTGCACTGAGAACACTTTTACGAATTGTATCAAAGAGAACTCATTGCTATTGCATTGTGATTAGTAAGATCGACACCAGTTATATTATTTTGCGCATTCATTCATCCATCTGATCCAAGCGTGTATGTTGGACAAGCTCAGTGTCGTAGAGAAAATCGTCGAAGAAGTTCTCATCGATCTCATGGCCGAGAAAGTAATGTCTGCAAGTATTCAAGCATCATCGAAAAGAGGAGTGAAAGCCTCTCTATTGATCGCTCATGGATATAGGCCATCCTGAGTCGTCACAGAAATGAGAACCAAGCACAAAGATGACCTAGCAAATGCGAAGCTGATCGTGACCATAATGTCTGACTATATCCCGCCTCTAGCTGGCGTGGTGGGTCATGATAGTGTCCCGAGAGATTTTGTGTACACCATGGTTACTGTATACCTCCCAAAGGGGATACGTGTAGTTCAGGCACAGCAAGACAATATTGCAATGTTGAAGTTCAGTCACTTCAACTTAGAGGACCACAAGAATCATAGTACACTTTCCCTGTATAAATACTTGACCACAACGAAGGGGAACAACTCGAAAATAATCCCCCAACCATGGATGATGAACCTTGTGCAGTCCACCCTATTGAATGTAATGAAAATCCCACACTTTGGAAGGCACTAGGAAGTTAATTCCTGTGTCAAGCTCCTATTTTCATGTTACCATCGCGGCTACTTATGGATAGACCATTGTATCATAGTCGATCCGATGCTAATCCATAGGATCACCGGATTGATTATGCAAGGACCCGACCCACAGGATTTCTATCATGGGAAATCCATAGATCACACGTTATCACATAATATCAAGGATACCTATGATGATGTTGAGAAGGGGACGTAAGGCTACAAGGTATCCTCCATCCAAAATGGCGTAGTGCACCTAGCATGTTAGTTAATCGTAGGAAATATTGTGAGAAAGAACAGACCCATGCAGGCCATAGGCTTTGTCGTTGACCTCATGAGGAAATGTGTGGAAGGCATATAGATCAACTGGGCGAAGTGCCTAGTTAATCAGCTGGGATTAGACTGCTAGGAAGCGCAAGATCAAGGCTACGAGTTCCACTTTAGCTGGCTCCCAATCCTCATTGCATTTTTTTCTTGGGAGATGCTAGAAGGTGCAACCTTCCCTGACATTGAACCGTTCGAGTCATTCACTGCGAAGTTCACCACACTTTGGTACTCGAGCAACATGGGAAAACAATGGTAGTTGAACACTATATTTCACACATATTATCTCCAGCTGAAGAGAGCCATTAAAGTTGAACCTTGCATGATGTCGAACACCCTACAACTCTTCTGACCACTCATGAAATTCTGTGTAGATCGACACTTCATCTATATTAATGCACGAGCATATGAACATAAGGAGGAGCTTCATTCATACTACAAGCTCACGGAAGAGGACCTCAAGGATATCACTAAGGAATTATCAGTTGACTTCCTTATCCCCGCTAACCCTGCAGAGATGTCCGATCCTAAAATTGATAGCCCAGAGGCTACTGACATACACCATGACACACCCGGAACTAGTAGAAGGAAGAAAACCAAAGAAGTCAAAGACTTAAGAAGTGCCTCAGAAAAGACTGCTTCAACATCACCTGGCCAAAGGGGTGATGACGAGGTAGAAGATATCAATGGAAAAGAAGATGAGAAGAATAAAGGTGAAGTAACACCACCCAGAGATGAGGCCGATCCTTTGAATAAGAGGAAGGTTTCTCCCCCAAAACCCTCTTCTCGGAAGAAATCCAAAGCCACTGTGACTAAGATGAACACTGTTATCATTGTCGACGACTTTGAATTCATCATCGTAGTTGTAAACAATGCCTCACAAAAAATATTGCAGAAACAAGAAGCTAAGTAGGAGGAGATGTATGACAGAATTGAGGTCGAACTCTGAGGGGTACAATCGGCCCTTCAGTACAGTCACGCAGTGTCCACTGCACCCCTGCCATCAGGAGAAAAAGAGTTGGGAGATGAGCCAACCCAACTCCGACGACTAGCTGATGTGACCGAAGCTCTCCTTCATTGCGCACAAGAAGAAACATAACAAGCCACCCAAGCCTTGAAGAAAGTGAAAGAAGTAATAGTAGAAAAATGATGAGTTGCAGAGAAGGAGAAGGTTTCTCTCCAAACAAAGTTTGAAGAGGAGAAATCACAGATTTAGTAAGAAAAAGAACAGTTGTTCGCAGGGCAACTCAAAGTGCAAGAAGTAGTCAACAGAGCACTTCACTCTGTGACAGGCTTAGAACCAAAGTTAGAAGATCAAGTCATACATCAGGTAGACCAGCTCACAGAAGCTATTCAACATCTACAACAAAGAATAACAGACTTAGAGCTCTGCACAATGACCAACACCCCGCAGGATATGAGATATCAAAGGGAAGCAACTGCTCGAGGCACAGTTGAAAGAATCATGTGCCTCACCTTAGAATGTAAACAACTAAGTGATCACAGTGCCCAGGCATATGAGTGACTCACTGAGAATCCATAATTGAAGGCATTGGAGTCATATCTCCAAGAGGTGAAGTATCAAGCAGAAACAATACAGGCAGAGTTGAAGCCCCTGTCAGTTTTTGAAAGAATGAAGCGATCCCAATAGTATTTCACTGCTCAATAGAAAGTCCACACAATTCAGAGAAAATTCATGGAAGTGACTCAGAGGCTCCAACCTATACAGGATGAGTCTTTCCAATTGTTCATAGATATCGAAGGCCGAGGAGAATAACTAGAACAAGTCATCACTACAGTAGAACGACGCCTAGAGGGACCTATCAACGAAGTTGTTATCCAAGAGTTCGTTGAACATGAGGTTTTGGCACAACAACAAGTCGAAGAATCTTGAGCCAAGATCGAGGATTTTGAGGCAAAATTATCCAGATCAGAGTGACTCGGGATGAGTCATAGGTGAGTGTTGGGGGTCTGTTAGCCCTTGACCAAGTTTTGAGGATCCTTGGTCATGTTTACCCTATTTTTGGGACTTTGAAAGGTTGTCGAAGGCCACGCACAAGACGAAGTGGAGATCATAGGATCTCAACCCCCTTTTAGGGAATTTTTGGATTTGGGATTATGTAATGGGTATGGGGATGTCAGTTTAGGCCCAATTTGGTAATGTATAAATATATTCTAGGCAATGAAGTGAGGATATACAGATATGAATGGCTAAGTGTGAATGACAAGTCGATTGTAAGTGGTGTTGAGTGCAAGTAACAGTTGTAAGTGCTTTGTTTATGTTTGCAAGGTTGAGTGCAAGTGACTGTAAGGACTGTATGTAGGCTTTGTGCATTAACCTAGCTTGGGAAGGAGGATCTAGTGAAGAGTGTGTAGATCTCTTGTCCTCTGCGAAGCTGATCTGAAGGCTCTGTGCATGTAAGAATATTGAAGAAAGCTAATAAAGAAGATGAAGAGTTGGTGGAAGTAGCCCCAAGGTGGGGGTGAACCATGTACATCATTTGTTGTGAATGCTTTGTGTGATGTGGTTTTGTGTTTATGTATTTACTTTCTTAGTGCTTTGATATAGATGGATTATAGGTAGATCTGTTGTTGCTTTGTGATTAATAGTGAGAGTAAATGTTTGATCTGACCTATGTGAATGCGATTAGTTCTTGAATATGCTATATTAGATTTATTTTTTCATGCTAAGTTTTGTTAGATGCTAGATCTGGTTGAATACTATGATGCTTTGTAATTAGGGACCTACTAAGTGCTTTGTCAAGGTGTTACAATCACAGATATGTGTCCCAACTAAGGTTGCAGACACTGGATTCCTGCAACCACCCCTGACTCTACCTCGACTGAGACTTCATCTGCTTCGCAGGTGTTGCCGAAAGGGCTGGTAGTTAGGGATTTGTTGGTGCATTGTTTTAGCGTTGAACCCTGGGTCTACCCCTGTGCCAACATTATCCAAATAAAAAAATGGATAGTAAATCCAAGTTTGCAGTTACAGGTCACATCTTTAGCATAAAAAAGGATACAAAAAAGGTTTCCTCAATTAGAAAAGAAGCTATACATTTTTTAAGAAAATGAAGCAACTGAACCTTTCGGGTTGGTGGTACAGTTAGTGAGTAGATGCATCCAATGTGTCAAATATGGGAAAGAAAGAACATCTGGAAACAAGTAAGACAACATGCACATACTACTCATAAAGTTCAATATCAGATTCCAGCTGTCTCTAGGTTAAAGGATGAGAAGAAGAAACGTCTCTTCCAGTAGACGAAGAGACAGAGGAGAATACTAATGGAATGTTTCAGTTTTAGAGTTTGTAATATTTAATATTTTTAAATTATGAGAAGTCCAACCATTTGGGGTTGTGACAAATTTTGTATAAATACATAGATTGAATATCTATCGAAGGTTTGTTCTTTCCTATTGTAATAGAGAAAACTCTCCTTAAAGAGTATTAATACAAGTGCAAACATAGATTCCAAGTTTTGTTAAATATGGGTTATTTGTTTCTTTTGTTTTCCATTTCTCAGCATTTCTTTATGTATTCCTGGATAAATGTTTGATTTCAATTTAGTATGACAACTACTATAATATTATTGTATCAATAATTTGTTAAGTAAGTAGATTTTCCTCTGTATTTACTGTGAGTAAATCAAGACCTGCTTGTTGTTTGGGTTACTGTATTTTATGCTTTATTCAAGGTAACACTATATATTTTCTTCTACTGCAACAAGGTGCCATTCTCCAAATATTGATTCCTTACTTTGTTTTACATTTTTGTATCTTTCTCTCGCACCATTCAATATTACAATTTTGAATCAGACATGAAATACGGCCTCTGTGCTGTCAAATTGTTAATTTCATTAAGGATTTTTTCTTATATAAATAAGGTAGAAAAAGAACCTTAAAAAAACACTCTATTAAAATTTTTCCTGATGCCTAACATTATTCTTTGAGCCTTAAGTTTAATCTCAGAACCAACAGATTTTTGGCGTCGTTGTCGGGGACATAGAAACGAAGTTATTTTTCCCTGGGAAAACGACAAGGTATGATTCTGATGCAGGAGCATAGGCTCATGAAAATGAAGTCACCCATGACTTCATCAAAGTTGAGTAAATCAAAGGAGACCTAGGGTCTCACACTTGTGTAATTTGTTATTTTGGATAATGGGCAAGGATTCTAGATCCTTTCCACTTGTAAAATATAAAGATAGGGTTTGTTAATGATTAGTGAGTCACTGATGACTCGTAGGGGTCAGTTGAGTTTATGAAGGACTCTGTTCCTTAATCATAGGATCTGAAAACAGATTTCCATTGTAAATAAATACAAGTTCTGAGTATT
>SNQJ01S0156737.1:0-13997 GCA_010110895.2 Picea sitchensis
GGAATTAATCTCCACCTTTGTAGTCAGGGGGATAGGGGAATTCTCAGTCAAAATAGTGAAGTCATGACAAGATAATATCTTTGAGTTGCATCATCACACTATAGAGCTATCGTGGTATCCATAAAACATTGTTCTAGTAATGATGGTATTCCAATAGTAAATGCACTCAAAAATTGTTTTGATTTCCACACCATCCAATTACTTTTTCAAAATTTTGGGAAAGATATGGTTGCTTTTGAAATTTATGGAAAGATATGAACACTTTTTCAAATTAATAACAATTAGATATCCATTACTCAATGCATAGTCTATATAATCTACCATCACCCACTTCTTAAGTCATTATGTAGATTGAGAAATTGAAGAACAAGATAAGATCCCAAGAATTGGTGAGAAGTGATTCATGCATATGCACCAAAATGGAAAATGTATAGCTAAACTTCTTGAGATAATCAAAGTACTACTAGTTTACATAAAAGGAAAGAAACATGAACAACTAACATAGGAAAAATCAATGTTGGAATGACACAATAGAGGAAGGAGGCATTCTCCATGAGCTCATGGACCCTTGAGCCCTGTAGAGGGGAGACTTCAAAAACAAAGTTTTGGAGATGGTTCCAAAGTTGGCCTCATCATTTGGAAAGGATTTGAGAAGATGTGAAGTGACGTAAATGTGGTGGAAAATGACTAGAGGGAAAATGAAGTTGGCCCCATTCACATGTCATTTATATGCATCGATTTCAAGTACATGAGCATTTTAGAGGGGGAAATTACATAGTTGTTACCACAAAAAGGGAAAATTTATCCAATTGTAAGAAATGGTTTAACCTTGAACCATGCACAAAAGAGTGTGATTAAATGATGTGTTTTAAGAAAATTCTAAAGTTGGAGGTAAGGAAATATCTAAAAGGTCTTCCATAACATCATATTGCGAAATATTTTATTGTGTATTTGTCTTTAGCAAACTCTTCACTATTGCACCCACCACCTTAGATCGCCTAGATTTAATAATAGGTCCAACAATTGATTCTTGGGATTCTTGGGTATCTAAACACTTAACACTTCATGATGGGATAGTAGGAAACATGCTTGGGTTGTCTATGATAGACACATTTATCATAGGCTCAAGAAAAATCTTAAAATTAGTTTTTTCCCTTGTATGCCCAACTTCACTTATGGGGTTAGGAATAACTATATGAGATATACTTCCATCAAAATCTAGAAGTTTATCTTGAAAATAATTCTTTAGCACTTACTCAATAAGATATGTTTCTTATTCCTTTGCATTTTGAACAACCAAATACAACCCTTATTTGAAAAAAATCACCCAAATCATTTGTAGGGAATCCCACCTCCTGCGACACCATAGATGTGGATTGTTCTAGAAAAAATTGTTCATATAAATATCTCTCATATGCACAACATGGAATATTGTTAAAAAGTGGCCCACATTGAATTGATGAATTGATGATGGAAACAAGTGGGTGGGTGAGTCAAATTTTAGTCCAGAAACCCCCCCATATCATTAAGGCATGCAAATAGTCTATCCATGTAAAATTTTAGTGCATACAAACATAATTTGAAAAAATTTCAACATTGGCCCCATTCACAGGTCACCATTGCCCATGTCTAGACCTAGTATAATGTTTGTTCATTGTTACTTTTAAAAAATGGATAACAATCCCCTCCCACATCTATAAGGAATCCAAATCTTTCAAAAACGTTATGGATGCCTTTCTCCTAGCATTAGGGGGTGGATGGGTCATATCAAAAATGGAAAATCTCAAGTATTTATTTTAACAGCCACAGAAGCATCAAAACCACCATCCTTTGAATCATATGGATTAGTAGGGGTTAAGGGATTAGCATTATGGTTAGGTTTAAGGAGGATATGAGGGTTCCTCATTAGGTGTTGTATGTTATAGGATTTGGGATTAAGGGTTATAATAGCTTTAGGTTGAGGGTTATATGTATTGGTGTTGATAAGGGTTAGGGGTTAAGAGTTGTAAGAGTTAGGCACTGATATATGATAGAAATTGGGGGTTTAAGGGGTTGGTTTTTTGGGTTTATATGGACTACAAGATTGCAATAATATGGGTTATATGAGTCAAATGGTTAGGGGTACTCATTGTGGATAATGGTTATTATAGGTTTAATATTCACAAGGGTTATAACAATTAGGAGTTATAGTGTTATTCAAAGTAAGGGTTAGGAGATGTATAGGTATTACAATTATAAATGTTAGAGGTTAGAATAAATAATGTTTATTGGTGTTAGTTGTATAAGATTATAAAGGTTAAGGGATAGGTGTTATATCGTAGGGGGTAACTAAGGGTCATAGGAATTAGGTTTGATACATTCTTAGGAGTTTCGAGATAGGGTTTATGTGCCATTGGGATTACAAGTTTAGTTGGGTTATTGATGAAGGGTAATAGGGTAAAGTTTAATGGGTTATAAGGATTAAAAATATGTTGTTATATGTTAGAGTGTTCAGTTTTAAGGATGGTAAGAAATATGAGTTAAGGGTTATAAGGAGTTTGACATAAATGATAAGCAACCACTTGATGTTGGTTTTCCTACCCAAATTTCTAATTCTGCGCCTGAGAGACAGAGGATGGAGGTGCAAATAGATATATAATATAGAATAAAAAATGTCTCATGTGGATTATGTCATTTACCCTGCCTCTTTTTTTGTCCCATTAGTTTTTATCCTTACAAGCATCCCTATAAGGTCATTGGAAACAAAATGAGTAATAACACCTTTGACATGGTATAACCCTACATTTTTGTACATTTTATAATTCCTTGTAAAATTTGAATAAAATATTTGAATAACACAAATTCAAAACTGCAAATTCAAGTCAAAATAAGTGTAGTTGAATATATCAAAAAGGAGATGCATATTGTTTCAATGCAAAGAAAAAAAACAATTTTCAATGTAGATACTGTTTCAAATTTGGACGGAAATCCCACATAAAGGAGAGGCATATCGAACAATTTTAGATGGAAATCTAACAGATATTTATTTGTCACATGAAATCACTAGGATGACATACTTACATCATTGGTATGAGATGTTTTCAAAATTGTGTTAGAAAAACAGGACTCCGGAGCAATAAAATAAAACAAATGCAGAAACAAAACACAGAAGATACATAATACAATAGAGACACAGATTTACGCTGTTCACCCAGTGTGGGCTACGTCCACTAGAGAAATTTCCAGGTCCTTCTTTTATTATTATCCAGCATATGAAGGGATACAACCTACAACAAACCCATTATAACTTCTTGATGCAGGAGCATCGCTCACTCATCAAGCGAGCCAGGGCATGGAGCAAAAAAGACAGCTGGATAGCACCTATGCAAATTTTGAAATACTTGGTATTGTTGCGCCGCTCTTTAATGAAGTCATTCATAAAGAAGCACACTTGTATTGTAAAGGGGACCTTGAGCCTTTAAGCTCTCGTCCTTAGTAGATAGGAAGGCATTTAATAATTTTAATGATGTTATATAGGAATTAATTGTAGACTTGATAGTTGTAGAATTCGAGAGGGAAAACGGAATATAGGCACCCTCCTTTGTACATTGTAATATTATTATTGAGAAGCCAGAGCAGGAAGAGAAGAGAAGAGCAAAGAATTTGCGAGCAGAACCACCATGTACAGATATTGAATTAATAGAAAAGATTTGATTCAATTTCATGGTTGTGTTATTCTCTGTGGATTGTTGATATTATGCTCATGAGTATTTTCTTCCTGTTGTACAATTTCTTTATATGCTGTGTATGTGATTCGTGGTTAATTTGAGATCCGAGAGGGTGAGTGAATGAGTTTCAATTGTTTCTCTAAGAGAGCCAGAGAATTCCTGCAAGAGGTGCAGTTGAATTGTTTGCAAGGAGTGCATGACTACAGGATTTACTTAGAGATAACCTTTGTTCTCATCTCAGAAGTGTAGATTTGGAAATGGAGCCATGTAAGGCATGTGCAGGCTAGGAGAAGACTCAGGGTTGTGATTCTGATCTAAGGGAGTGAAAGGTTTCTGCGGCAGGAGTGCGCAGAATCAAAGAGTTCCAATACTTGGTCGAAATTGGAGCTTTGCCGCAAGGAGTGCGTACAACAAATCCTCATGACATCTTGTGAAGCAAGGTTAAGCTCAGGAGGGATAGGCCTACAGTTCTAGAAGGAGAATTGCAGGGGTACTGTGGAGATATCGAGAGAATTTACACAGTTTGGTGTGTGATTGGATAAGTTTCATAGGGAGAGCATTTACCCCCTTTTGCAGAAACAGCCGGAAGGATAGATGGTTGAAACTCCTCTGGAGATATTTCACGAGGAACTGAGAGACGTTAGATCTTGCAAGGCTACAAGAAGTTTAAGGCATGAGCATTCGATGCTTTGAAACCGAGGAGGAAGAGGAGCCGTCGATCTGGGTTCACAAGGACCGTAAGATCACATGCAACATCACATATCGGCATATCGCAGGTTGGAGCATCAAGCTATTCGAGCAAGAGTAGAAATATCGCGAAGAGCGATACTCCGATAAGTTCTGAACCGTTGATCGTGGGAACACATGTCAAAAGATCCCAACATCTCGGGGTTCGGAGGATCGGGGTTCTCGACGACAAGGAACTCTTTCATCTCAAATTCGCGATCCGCGAAATCCTGAGGTGACGTGGCAGTGTGGGACCACGAGTGCTAGTGGAGTGCAGGTGGCATCGCATATCAGGGTTCAAGACTTGGGAGGTCCTGTGAAACGGTACCGAGGAAATCGCAAATTTTCGATCGACGATTCCTTGAACACTACAAGTGTGTGGGGTCCAAGCGTCAAAAACGAGGACATGTGTCATCGGAGAATCGGTACATTGGGACTTGGAGGTTGAAGTTTCAATTCGTTGACATCACGAGTAGTGATTTCCCGATAGGGAGAACTTCGATAGAGAGGAGAAGAAAGTCAGTGATTGACCCATATCAGGATTCGGAGAATCGCAAGGCAAAGGGTCGTGACTGCAGAATTTGTGAAATCGCGAATTTCGATTTCCCGATTTGTAAAGGGAGATTAGTGAAAAGTTGTTGTGGGTAAGGAACTTCCAATGAGGGAGTTGAAGGGCATTTTATCTCTTTAGGCCAAGGTTAGAGAAGGTCCTGGTAGAAGCGGACGACACAGAGTGACGTCTGCATCAAGTGGTATCAGAGCGGGGAGACTTTTGCTTTCTGTAGAAAAGAAGAGAAGACACCATGCTGCCAAGGAGAGAAAGGAAATCACCTGATCGAGAGGACAGGGATGTGCGAAGAAGAGGTAGGCTAGCACAAAATCCAGAAATGGAGCGCCAAATGAGAGATCTTCGAGCAAGGCTTGAGGAGATGGAGACTGCGCAGAGACACGGAGCTGGTGCAGGGGATCTTAGTGATTCTGAGGTAGAAGAGGAAGCTGGACATGAAGAAGAGGTCACAACAAAAGATGCATCAACCGAACGGTTGATCAAAGCCATCGCCAGGATGGGCGCGAAGGAGAAAATGGATATTCCAGTCTATGAGGGAAACCTGGATGCAGAAGAGCTATTGGACTGGATCCGAGATCTTGACACATACTTCGTTTATGAAGATGTGGAAGAATATAAGAAAGTCAAGCACGTTGTTATTCGCTTGAAGGGACACACATCTTTGTGGTGGGACGATCTACCAGCTGACAGACGCTGCAAAGGCAAACAGAAGATAAAAGGCTGGGATCGGATGATCACAAAAATGAAAGTGAAATTCATCTCGAGAGATTACCAGATCACACTGTTTAGGCGAATGCAGAACCTGAGACAGAAGCTGATGATGGTGAAGGAGTACACCAAAGAGTTTTATAGACTCAACATCAGAGCAGGTCATCGGGAGAGCGATGATGAGAAGGTGGTGAGATACCTGAATGGTTTAAGATACGACATCCAGGATGAATTGAGCATGGTAACCATTAGGACGATGGAGGATGCTTATCAGATGGCTCTGAAAGCTGAAGAGAAGCTGAGCCATAAGCAAGGACAGTGAGGGCGCGGAAGAATCCAACCCAGAGGCAAGGCAGTTGCCCAAGAAAGAACTCAAAAGCCCAAGGAGGAATGGAAGAAGCCTCAAGGTAAGGTTGAGAGAGGCGAGACCTCACAGAGGCAGCCATATGTTGAGCCGAGAAGGCAACATGATGATCAGCGAGGAGATTATGCTGATGCAAACACTCTTCCTCATACTAGAGGTCGAGGAAGGGGAAGAGGAGGAGTGATCACGTATTTTACATGTGAGAAGAATGGGCACAAGTCATTCGAGTGTCCAGAGAAGAAGAAGGATATGGGAGAAGCTCACATCGCTGATGCATAGAGGCGTGATGTTGAGGATGAAGACACCGGAAGTGGGAGGTCATTGACGGTACATAAGGTCCTTTTGACACCCAAGAAAGAGGTGGAGGATACAGCTCAGAGAACTAGACTGTTCAGGACCATATGCAAGACCAAGGGCTGGAAATGCAAGGTCATTGTGGACAGCGGAAGCACCGACAATCTCGTTTCGACCGAGATGGTGGAGAAACTGGAGCTAGAAATGACTGATCACCTGAGTCCATACAAGGTGTCATGGCTACAAAAAGGACATCAGGTGAGTGTCACTAAACAATGTTTAGTTGATTTTAAAATGGGTGAATATAAGGATAAAGTCCTATGTGATGTCATTCCCATGGATGTTTGTCATGTATTATTGGGGAAACCATGGAAGTATGACCGAAATGTTGTTCATGATGGGAGAATGAACACATACACTTTGGAGAAGGATGGGAGGTCACATACGTTACTTCCGATAAAGGATAAGGAAGTGAAGACGGAAGTAAACGGTACCATACTTCTCATGAGTGGGAAGGAAATGCTCACAGAGATGGAGAAGAAAGAAGATCCACAATTCTTTGTGGTCAGGAAACCGAGGATTGTCCTGACTAGCACAAGAGTGGATGACTTTCCAGATGAGATTTAGGAACTCCTGGGAGAGTTCACTGACATCATCGTGGAAGAACTACCTCATTCATTGCCACCGATGAGGAGTGTGAGTCACCACATAGACCTCATACCAGGAGAAAGTTTGCCGAATAAGGCCGCGTACAGATTGACGCTGCAGGAAAATGAGCAAGTCAAAAGGAAGGTACAGGATCTGTTGGACAAAGGGTTGGTCAGAGAAAGTCTGAGTCCATGTGTTGTTCTGACAGTACTAAGTCCGAAGAAGGATGGAGGCTGGAGAATGTGTACAGACTCCAGAGCGATCAACAAAATCACCATCAGATACATATTTCCACTGTCCAGAATGGATGATCTGATGGATTTCCTGAGTGGGGAAAATTATTTTTCGAAGATTGATCTCAAGAGCGGATATCACCAGATTCTCATGAGAGAGGGTGATGAATGGAAAACAACATTCAAGAAAAACGAAAGTTTGTACGAATGGATGGTCATGCCATTTGGCTTGACAAATGCGCCAAGCACTTTTATGAGATTGATGAATGAAGTCCTGAAGGAATTAATTGGAAAATTTGTTGTCGTATATCTGGATGACATATTAATTTTTAGCAGGACGAAGGCTGATCATTTGAGGCATTTATCCATTGTGATGAGAAGACTGTAGCAGGAGAAGTTGTTGATTAACATGAAGAAGTGATCCTTCATGCATACAGAGCTCATTTATTTGGGTTTTGTTATCTCAGTGAATGAGTTGAAAATGGATCCTGAAAAGGTAGAAGTGATAAAGAATTGGCCATCACCGATAAATATTTTCAAGGTGAGAAGTTTCCATGGATTGGCTAGTTTCTACAGAAAATTCATTCGGAATTTTAGTGGAATTAGTGCAGTAATGATGGACACAGTGAAGAAGCGGCATAAGAATTTTCACTGGACAGTTGAGGATGAAAGGAGATTCAATCTGTTGAAGTGGAATATTACAGAGCAACCAATTCTGGTGTTGCGGGATTTCTAGAAGACATTTCAAGTGAAATGTGATGCGAGTGGATATGCTGTAGGAGGGGTCTTGAGTCAGGATGACAAGCCAGTGGCATATTTCAACGAGAAGCTGGATGACGCAAAACTGAAATACTCCACATATGATAAAGAGTTTTATGCCATCATAAAGGCATTGAGGAAGTGGAGACATTACTTGATACCCAAGGAATTTGTATTGTACAGTGATAATCATGCATTGCAGTTTGTGAGTCAACAAGAGAAGTTGAACCAGAAGCATGAAAAATGGGTAGAGTATATGGAAAATTTCATATTTGTAATTAAACACATTTCAGGAACTGCTAACAAAGTGGTTGATGCTTTGAGCAGGAAATTTTTGTTGCTGCAGGAGTTTAGAGTCAAGACATTGGGTTTTGAAAATCTCAGAGATATGTATGCAGGAGATGCAGACTTCGGAGAAGCATACGAAGCAGCTGAGAATCCGGTTCTCGGGGATTGAAGCCCATGGATGGAATACATGATCCAGGAGGGATTGTTGTTCAGGGGCAATCAACTGTGCATTCTGAATTGCTCCATGAGGGAGAATTTGGTAAAAGAAAAGCACAGTGGTGGATTAGCAGGTCATTTTGGACATGAAAAAACATTTGCGAAGCTGAGAGAATCGTATTATTGGCTAGGCATGCGAGCAGATGTTAAAATATTTGTTGACAGGTGTCATATTTGTCAACATTCGAAGGGCCGAAAGTAGAACACATGTTTTTATCAGCCATTTCCCATACCCGAGAGGCCATGGGAGGCAATTAGCATCGATTTTGTTTTGGGTTTTCCGAGAACGCAGAGAGGAGTTGATTCGATATTTGTAGTGGTGGAAAGGCTTTTGAAAATGGCACATTTTATCCCATGTCAGAATACCAGTGATGCGACCCGCATCGTAAATTTGTTTTTCAAAGAAATCGTCAGATTGCATGGATTTCCGAGAAGCATAGTCTCGGACAGGGATACGAAATTCATAGGTCATTTTTGGAGGACGCTATGGAAGAAGCTCGGAACTAATTTGGATTTTAGTTCAACATACCATCCACAGATAGATGGATAGACCGAGGTGGTCAACAAAAGTCTAGGGGACTTGCTGAGAAGCTTGGTGATAGAGCACCACAGCAGTTGGGACCAGATATTACCACAGGCAGAATTTGTGTACAACGATTCGGTGAATCGGAGTACCGGAAAAATCCCATTCCAGATTTTATATGGGACATAGCTAAGGGGAGTTTCTGAACTCAGGGAGTCAGAATAGACTGTGACTAGCAGTGCTAGTGTAGAGGAGTTCACTGAAGCGATGTTGGAACTTCACAGTCAGGTGAAGCAGCGACTGCAAAAATCAAATCAAGAGTAAAAGCGCAGAGCCGACCAGCAGAAGAGACAACTTCAGTTTGGTGTTGGCGATCTTGTTCTGGCGCACTTGAGGAAGGAAAGGTTCTTGAGGGGAACATATAACAAGCTCAAAATGAAGAAAATCGGACCATGTAGAGTCTTGAAGAAATTCAGGGAGAATGCATATGAGCTTGAGTTGCCGGAGGGCATCGGGATATCTCTTATTTTTAATATTGCGGATTTATACACATACAGGGCTGGATAAGTAGAAGCTGGAATTGAGGAACCAGTGATCCAGTGGCAAAGGAAACTACCAGTAGTAGAAAAGTCGCAGATGGAGTACATACTGGATAAGCGAGTGGGAAAGAAGACCAGGCGGAAGCAGTATTTTGAGTACCTGGTGAAATGGAAGAATCACCCAGTGGAGGATGCTAGCTGGGAAAATGAAGTGATGATACAGAAGCATGGAAAGACCATGCAGGAGCTCATGGATAGGATCCCATGAAAATTTTCAGGCCGAGGAGTATGATGCAGGAGCATCGCTCACTCATCGAGTGAGCCAGCGCGTGGAGTAGAAAAGACAGCTAGATAGCGCCTATACAAATTTTGAAATACTTGTGATTGTTGCACCGCTCTTTAATGAAGTCATTCATAAATAAGCGCACTTGTATTGTAAAGGGGACCTTGAGCCTTTAAGATCTCATCCTTAGTAGATAGGAAGGCATTTAATAATTTTAATGCTATTAGATAGGAATTAATTGTAGACTTGATAATTGTAGAATTCGAGAGGGCAAATGGAATATAGGCACCCTCCTTTGTACATTGTAATATTATTATTGAGAAGCCGGAGCAGGAAGAGAAAAGAAGAGCAGAGAATTTGTGAGTAGAACCACCATGTACAGATATTGAATTAATAGAAAAGCTTTGATTCAATTTCATGGTTGTGTTATTCTCTGTGGATTGTTGATATTATGCTCATCAGTATTTGCTTCCTGTTGTACACTTGCTTTATATGTTGTGTATGTGATTCGTGGTTAATTTGAGATCCGAGAGGGTGAGTGAATGAGTTTCAATTGTTTCTCTAAGTGAGCCAGAGAATTCCTACAAGAGGATTAGTTGAATTGTCCGCAAGGAGTGCATGACTGCAGGGTTTACTTAGAGATAACCTTTGTTCTCATCTCAGAAGTGAAGATTTGGCAATGGAGCCATGTAAGGCATGCGCAAGCTAGGAGAAGGCTCAGGGTTGTGATTCTGAGCTAAGGGAGTGAAAGGTTTCTGCTGCAGGAGTGCGCAGAATCGAAGAGTTCCAATACTTGGTCGAAATTGGAGCTTTGCTACAAGGAGTGCGTGCAACAAGTCCTCACGACGTCTTGTGAAGCAAGGTTAAGCTCAGGAGGGATAGGCCTACAGTTCCAGAAGGATAATTGCAGGGGTACTGTGGAGAGCTCGAGAGAAGTTCCACAGTTTGGTGTGTGATTGGATAAGTTTCATAGGGAGAGCGTTTACCCCCTTTCGCAGAAACAGTCGGAAGGATAGACGGTTGAAACCCATCTGGAGAGATTTCACGAGGAACCGAGAACCGTTAGATCTTGCAAGGTTTCAATAAGTTTAAGGCGTGAGCATTCAATGCTTTGAAACCCAGGAGGAAGAGGAGCCGTCGATCTGGGGTCACAGGGACCGTCAGATCACATGCAACATCACATATCGGCATATCGCAAGTTGGAGCATCAAGCTATTGGAGCAAGAGTAGCGATATCGCGAAGAGAGATACTCTGATAAGTTCTGAACCATTGATCATGGGAACACATGTCAAAATATCCCAACATCTCGGGGTTCGAAGGAACGGGGTTCTCGACGACAAGGAATTCTTTCATCTCGGATTCGCGATCCACGAAATCCCGAGGTGACGTGGTAGTGTGGGACCACGAGTGCTATTGGAGTGCAGGTGGCATCACATATCGGGGTTCAGGACTTGGGAGGTCCTGTGAAATGGTACCGAGGAAATCGTGAATTCCTGATCGGCGATTCCCCGAACACTACAAGTGTGTGGGGTCCAAGCGTAAAAAATGAGGATAGGTGTCATCGGAGAATCGACACATCGGGACTTGGAGGTTGAAGTTTCAATTCTTTGACATCGCGAGTAGTGATTTCTCGATAGGGAGAACTCCGATAGAGAGGAGAAAAAAGTCAGCGATTGACCCGTATCAGGATTCGGAGAATTGCAAGGCAAAGGGTCGTGACTGCAGAATTTGCGAAATCAGGAATTCCGATTTCCCGATTCGTAAAGGGAGATCAGTGAAAAGTTGTTGTGGGTAAGGAACTTCCGACGAGGGAGTTGAAGGGCATTTTATCTCTTCGGGACAAGGTTAGAGAAGTTCCTGGTAGAAGCAGATGGCACAGAGTGACGTCTTCATCACTTCCTCTTCTTTCTCTCACAGTCTCCTATCTCAAAATACAATATTCTCCATAAATCATAGTTACAATACATTTCCCTCATAAAAGAGGGTTGCCTTCTAGGGAAAAAAACCCTAACATTATCTCTATTTTTAGATCTGAAACCTTATAATGAATGGTCCATATTTACAATGAAATTACAATATACATTTACAAGGCAATTTTTCCTTTGGGGGCTTCGCCCCAGAACCCCCGCTTGCCCCCAGACTCCTCAGCCAGGGGGATAGCCCCCCTAGACCCCGCACAGGGGATATCCCCCTTCTTCACTCCCCCGCATGGAAGAGTGTACATACTTTTGGGGTTTAAATACTTCATTGGGTATAAACACAGCTAAAAAGAAAAGACCTCTAAATCAAGAAGATAACCAGGCTCCACAACCAACAATCTCCCACTTGGAAACTGATCTCAACAACTCCACCGCTATTGTATATGTTTCACTATAAACCTTCTTGGACCTGGAAAATTTTTCATCTTCATATTCATTCTTGAAGACCAACTGAAACTGAACAGGAACTCAGTTTCTCTCTAGTTACTCCCTTTGTTAACATATCTACAGGATTTTGGTTAGTGTGTATCTTTTCCAACTTCAAATTTCCATCTTCCAAGGTGGATCGTATGAAGTGGTACCTCAACTCTATATGATTAGTCTTCAAATGGAAGAATGAGTTCTTTGCAAGATCAATGGCACTCTCACTGTCATAGTACAACCTATTATTCTCTTGCTTCTTTCCCAATTCCTCCATAAACCTTTGTAACCAAATCATCTCTTTACTAGCCTTGTAGTAGCAACATACTCTGCCTCTGTTGTTGAAAGTGAAATAACCTTTTTCAGTTTTGAAATCCAACTTACTATTGTTCCACCTATAATAAACACATACCCTGTGGTACTCCTCCTGCTATATTTATCACCCACCATATCTAAATCAACATATCCTTGTAGAACAGTTTCTGAACCTTCAAAACATAATGCATGATTAGCAGTACCTCTCAAGTATCTAAGAATCCACTTTACTACCTCCCAATGTTCTTTACCTGGATTGTTCATATATCTTCTCACAAATCTCACTGCATGTGCAATATCTGGTCTTATGCAAACCATTGCATACATCAAGCTACCAACTGTTGATGAATATGGGACCCTGGACATGTATTCTATCTCCTCCTATGTCTTGGGACACATTTTCTTAGTTAATTTGAAATGGCTGGCCAAAGGTGTACTAACTGGTTTTTCATTCTGCATTCTAAACCTCTCCAACACCTTCTCTGTGTACTCACCCTGAGACAATGTTAGTTTGTGATTTTTCCTGTCTCTTGTTATTATCATACCAAGGATTTTATTTGCAGCACCCAAATCCTTGATCGCAAATGAATTGGCTAATTTTTTCTTGAGACATTTATATCCTACATATTAAACCCTACAATAAGTATGTCATCTACATACAATAGTAAGATAATAAAGCTTCCATTTTCTAGATTTTTAAAATAAACACGGTGATCAGAATGACATCTACTATAACCTTGTTCTGTCATAAACCAGTCAAACTTAAGATACCACTACCTTGGATCTTGATTTAGGCCATATAAACTCTTCTTCAACCTACATACCAAATTCTCCTTACCTTTGACCTCATACCCCTATGGCTGCTGCATATAAATCTCTTCCTCCAAATCCTCATGGAGAAAAGTTGTTTTTACATCTAACTGTTCAAGATGCAAATCTTCTACTTCCACAAGACTTAAAATAGTTCTAATTGAATTCATTTTAACAACAGGAGAAAATATTTCATCAAAATCTATACCTTTCTTTTGTGGAAACCCCTTTACAACAAGTCTAGTCTTGTACCGCTTTTCTCCTCCATCTTCTTCCTTCAACTTGTAAACCCATTTATTCTGCAATGCTCTTTTTCCTGCAAGCAACTGAACCAAGTCACAAGGATGGTTATTTACCAAGGAATCCATTTCCTCTTTCATGCCTTGCTCCCACTTCCTTTTGGTGTCTACCTGCATTGTCTCTTCATAACATTATGGTTCACCATAATCAGTCAACAATAAATAATACAATGAAGGAAAGTATCATTCAGGGGGTATACTTAACCTGGTATATTTTCTAACAACACTTGCATGTGTTTGAGGTACCTGCTGCTCCTATTGTTGTACATTTTGATTTTTTGGTTCCTTTGTAATTTCTTTTTCAGTGATCTCATCAA
>SNQJ01S0156738.1:1615-22252 GCA_010110895.2 Picea sitchensis
TGAGTTCAAAGAACTCTTTCATTTTCTTGTCATAGTATCTCTTAGTCAAGTATTTCTTCTCAAAATACTTCTTGAATTCCCTCCAAGTAACACTTTTCTCTTTAATGTGTTGCACCTGCATAAGATGATCCCACCACATGGATGTCTTTTCCTTGAGTTGATAGATAGAAATTATACCTTCTGCATGAGAAGAATAATTATGAAATTGAAAATACTTTCTCATGCCCAAAAACCATGTTTTTGCATCTTCATCCTTCTTGTGCTCACCATCAAATGTAGGAGGTTTTATTTTCTTCATTTCTCCTCGTAGCTCATCCACCCCAGACCTGTTGTTCTTTCTAATAGGGGATGGACTCAAGCTGTTGTGTTCTCTCTTATTAGAATTCCTTGGGGAGTGGCGGTGATGTCTGCTAACACTTATGGTTCTTCTTTCCTCATTAGGAGGCCTGTGACCTCTAGATTTTCTTGAGCCACTCTCCTTGTCCAATTTATTTTCTATTTGGTTCAAGATTTGCAATAAATTAATGTTGAAGTCATCCTATTACTCCTTGTCTCTCATAAGCCTTTCATTATCAACTTTATGGCTTTGTACATCCTTCTACAAATTTTAAATGGTCTCTGCCATATTCATGTTTTCATTCCTTTCATCTCCATGTCCATTGAAGTTTGTTCCTTCAATGCCCAAATGAACATCCATCCCTCTAATCTCATCCTCCTTACTGTAAGTCCCCTATGCCTCTTCCATTACTATGGAATTTATGTTGATCTTGATCTGATCTATTTGATGTTAACTCTGCAAAATGTGCAGCCAACAAAACTTTGTCAGGCTAACTATTTCAACAATTTCATGAAAATATGAACCATTCTAGTTCAATAATATATATCGGAATTATTTATTTTGATTTCCTAAAAAAATGAATGTCCAAAAAAAATTTATGGGTGGATATTTATATTCCGTTGTCCTATACCTTTCCAAAACTTGCTCCCATGCTCAATTCTGAGTCTTGAGCAGAAAGTTATGGCTATTTGAAATTTTCTCATTAAATTTTCTGTTCATTTTTCAACTTGGCACAACTATGCACTGTAATTATGCATTTTTGCACATACTCCTTTGGATTTTTCATAGGATCTCAATTGGGTTTCCTCATATACATATTATGGACACTCTTTCCAAGTTTCAACTCTTTCTGGGTTCTTGGTTTCTAGTTACAGCCTGTTGAAGTTCTAGGCCAATATACCATATTGTAACTGATATGCTACATGTTCCTTATTTTCCATATTATACACTTTTAACATGCCTAGAAATTTAATTGAACTCTAGGAATATCTTCTATGGCTCAATAGATTTCCATTGACTTCTCATGCACCTCGATCTGATTCTGGAACAAAAAGTTATGGCTCTTTGAAGTTAGTGGGGTCTTAAAATTTACCCTTCATTGTTTGTGCTGTAACTTTTTCATAAAATCTTCGTTTGATGAACAATTTACACCATTAGAAGTCTCTCTCTGATCTCTTTTATTTGAGCTGCAGAGACTTAGTGTACCTTAGGTATATCTATGTGTCGTGGTTTTTGAGTTGCTAAAAACGCTCTTAAGGGCCTCAAAAACGTGTTGCAAAAAGATGACGTTCAAATGATATAAAACGTCGCAAAAAATCACCGGTTTTTTGTTGTTGTTCACCCTTCAAATGACTTCACACACATAAATTTCAATCTTTGCACCCATATTTACCATGTGCATCAACAACACAAGGTAAATCATGCTTCGCACACTTTAAAAACATTGTGTATCACTTCTCTGTCACACCAATAACTTGCGCGCACTACTTTTATGTCATGCACCAATAACTTGCACGCACTACTTTTATGTCACGTGCCAATATCCATCATGCAATTTTTTTTGTACCACGTGCCAATATCCACCGTGCACAGTTTTTGTACCATGCGTAGTTTTTGTACTGCCAACTGATATTCCACACATAATTCACTCGACGCACTGCACCATGCCAAAGTTTAGTACACCCCACCGCGCACCAATACTTTGCACGCACCATTCACTAAATTATCGTGTGACCACATTTACCCACATTGCGCATGCAACTACCATACTCAACTGCATTGTGCTAATATTGTGCACATCACGCATGCCATTATTATGAGTGTGCACACCACACAATGCTAAATTTATCGCGCGGTCCTGTACACCAACATTTTTCCGCACAACATCGAAATTTAGCACGCACACCAACAAGCCAACATTTTTCCGCGTAGTGCTCATTTTTTACATATCAAAAACTTTTCACTGCGCACCATGCATTTTTAATGCGCCCAACTGTGCACAGTCATTTTTATGCACATCAATTCCTCGTGAATTCCGCTGCAGAAATTGGGGATTTTGGATTAACTTTTCCCCAATTTACCATCGAAATTTTGCAATTATGAAATTTATTCAATTTCACCCTAATAACACCAATTCAACCTTTGTAACAACAAATCATTGTGGGTTGACATTTCTGGAACGAATTTATCCAAAAATCAATTCACAAATTGAGAATTTTAACCACTAAACTCGCTCCATTAGTCATGGCTTCACCGTAACTTCAAATTCGACCCATTCTAGATCTAAATTTGCTAAAACAAGTATTAAATCAGGAATATCTCATCACTTGGCTGGATTTCTCCATTTTCTCATGAATTCAACAACATAAATTGGGGCTTTTCCCAATTTCGTGTCGTTGTTTCTAAAATTTACCATGGACGTTCTGTGACTTAAAATTTGGCCACTTCGAATTAAATCTTCTATGTAATTTCTCCTCAACTCAACTTTTTCGGCCCATCCAGGCTCATTGTTGAAAACTGAAGCTCTGATACCAATTTGTAATGTCTTTGGCCATCCATGCTGGGCCACTCTATGCCAGATAACTCTTCTTGTTCTCTTTGCAGAACATATTGTAACATACCCAACATCCAACTGAGCTATGCCACATACATTTTTCGAAGTGCATGCAATTAAAATATATACACATGGAGCTCTTGCAGAAACATATATATAAAATGTACACATACAAATACATATGTACTACATGGATTCTTACTGAAATAACAGTAAACATATACATGCATCATATGCAGGAAATACCCATAAAAATAAACACAGTTATTACCACACATATGATAACCATAAAAATAACCATGTAAATAACAATGCAGCATGTAAATTTATCACACAATTGACACTTATCTTGGTAAGAATGTCACCAACTACGTGCATAACTTCCACGGACCTCCCAGCCTTAGACTACATTGTTCATCACTCTCAATAGTGAGTCACCCCTGAGATGGGACTAAACTCCACCCAGGTAAAGGGATTCCTAACCAGGCTAATGGCTCATGGACAACAGGAAATACTCCATCATAGGTGCTCACTCAAATAAATGCCTATAGTCCCTCATTCCCCACATGTCTGTCCCACCCAGGAATTGTGCCCCTTCTCTGCTCAACAGTGCTTCGGCTTCCCGACTTCCTTTCTAGGATTCAACAACAATCTGGACAGGAAGTCTCAGAGCACTGTAGTTGCAGGTCAACACCTTCCGGAAATCAATTCCCAACAATTCTCTCACCCAGAGAGAATTGCTCATGGGCCTGACAACCCGCCTCTTCAATATCCCACAGGCCTGACAACCTACCTCTTCAGTCCAGCTCCCAAGCTAACCAGCTACAAAAACAGAGAATCGCTAAGGATACAGGTTCAGGTACAATGACATGAATGTATGAAGAATAATTGACTGCGTGAGTGACAATGGTCATGGAATCATGGCTAGATGATGGAAGGAATGATGGAAAAGATGGGAAAATGAACTATTTTCCCACAATATGTATGCATGTCCCCGACTTGACACTTGTCATGTTGAGAGCTACTTTGGCACACTTGTCCCCAACTTTAGAACTTAGGATAAAATAATTATCCATACTTTATGATTTAAAGAAATATTAATATAATATTCCTTTTTGGCTTTAGCTCCCTAGCTTAGCTATTTTTCCTTAACTTTTAGCCATACCCTTTCCCTAACTAGTGGATTTTAGTCCCCCATACTCTTTTATCGTGGTCGGTCTACGCACAACGATAAAATTTATATTAATTATGAGATATATACAAAAGTAGACACACTGGCCTTTAACATCTAGGATTTCTAGCCTAATCAAAACATAAGCATCCTAGCTTATAATAATTGGCTCACTAGCCTATAAAATGTAGCATATACACAAAGGCTCCCTAGCCTCACAATCGTGTACACTTAAGTTGTTGGGCGCGGTATACTGGAATGTGCAAACTTCCTCATTTTACTGCGCAGTACATGCATGCACTATGCCATGAAAGGTGCATACAAAAATGATATCAAAACAGCTCACCATCTTAAGTACATTTACATTTACAATTGGGTTCAGCCTTAGAGATATTACACTCGGGCATGGATGATCCAGTCGAGCTATCGTAGCAGTAGGATGATGGAGGTTTGATCATTCTATTGCTGTGACTATGTTGTTCATAACACATTTCAGTGTCTGAAATCTGAACTTCGGATTTCTCTCGAGTTCAATCTTTTCATCTTCGAGTTGTTGGAAGGTCGGATGCCCATAGTAGTCTCATTCACCTCTCTCACCAAGTCTTGCCTCTTCTCTCACTTTAACTCAAATTTCTTGACTGAAGTTAATGTGGCCCTCACTTCCCTATGCATTTCTTGTCCAGTCCTGTGTTGAACATCATTCAGGTTCTGAGTCTGTGTCCATTGGACCCTTTAAAAACCAACCTATGACATAAAAACTGATGGGTACTGGGCTTGCCTTTCCCACAGTCTGAAGGGAAACTTTCAGTCATAACATTTTTGGCACTGTTGTCGGGGACGAATTGAAGATTTTCCCTAGGATTGAACAACAAAGCTTACTAGTTCTGAAGGTGCATCGGAACCTAGTACATCAAATATTGCAGCTGTGCACCTAGCGACTCCACTGAGGTGACTCCACTGTCTCAACTCCTCTGTTTCAGTGTGGCTTCTTCTGGCTATCCCTGGTAGCCCTTGGGAGAACACAATGATCAACTTTGGTATTTGATGGCGAACAAAGACTAGACAAACTCATTCTGCGCATCATTCACCCGGCAGCTCCATGGTTGAAGGATCAATTGGCAACTCCACTGGTTCGAAATGGAAAGAATCTTGGCTCGGAGGTTTGCTCCCTTTAATTTTTCTATTGTTCCTTGTTTTCCCAATGTTGTCCCTGCTCCGAATGAGTGGAATGATTATCTTCCTATATTTACAGAGCATAAAGGGGACAATCCTGCTTAGCATCTCAAAGTGTTTCATGAACTCATGCACCAGTGGGAGATACATCATGAGGATTTATTAATGAAGATGTTCATGTTCTCGTTAGTAGGGGATGCTCGTGAGTGGTATCATTCTTTACCCTCTGCTATCATTTCTTCACTGGGAGAATTTCATTCATCTTTCAATAAGAATTGTCAAAATTTTTATCCCTCTGAGTTAATTTTTCATAGTTGTTGTGAGGGATACAATGATTGTGTTCAAGATATAGTTGCTTCTTACGTAGGCCGTGAAGATGAGCCTGATGACTTAGATCAGAAATTAGTTCTTCCTCTTCCATGTTCATATTCATCAGACAAAGGCTGTGAGGATGAGGACCAGGAAGAAGAAGATGCTCTAAGTGAGATGATGGAGCTGGTGAAGTCTCTTTCTGTAGAGTTAGAGGGATTGAGGGTAGATCATGATTGCTACCTTTTTTAAGAATATACAGAGGATTTTCTAGTCCTTGAAGTAGATGTTACTGGCAGCCCTACTGAGGATGATGATTAAGATTCCATATTTATAGAGGCCTTGCATTCTTCCCCTGGTGTGCTTTTTGTTTCAAACTTTGATGATTATTTGGATGAGGATCAACAAAGCCCTGCATCACAATTTGCTGAATTGGGGAGCAACCAGCCTGTATATGATAGCTATGAATCAAGTCCTGAGCTGGATATGTAGGATTTCCAAGAACAAACTACAGATTTGTATCCCTTGTTCACTAATGAATAATATTACAAGGAAATCCTCCATCCTTGGCCTGTATAAGATGTTGAGCAGAATATTGCAGAGCAGAGCTTTTGCACGGGTCCTGTTTATGGTGATTATGAATCTGACCCTTGGGAAATCCATAAAGAAGAACCATAGAAGTAGTAGAAGGGGAAATTTATCTCCTATCCAGAGCTTGTAAGAGAACAATGATCACCTGAGACTGGGCAGCCTGCATCAACTCCTCATCTACCTGTTCTTATCATAGATATTCAGCCACGTGTGAGCAATTGTGGATCATATCAGGGTGCCTGTTACAAATTTTTCAGGATTTTCCACTCATTCTATGAGCCTGTCGACGAGTACATGGAGTGGCATTTCCTTCACATCTTGGAGCCTCCCTATTCTGTCTCAACTTCAACCCTAGGAGAGGAGCTGAAGGGTGCAATCGTTATGTTGTCATGATTGCATCATCTACTAGTGATCACCGACAGAGTAAAGGTGCTTCCATTTAGGAAGTTACTTGATTGGATATGGTGGAAATTTTCTTTCACCTAAAACTTTTTAAAAATTGATTAGTTTAGGATTGTACATAAATAAGCTCCTTGGAGCCCTTGTAAGTTTTTTTTCATTTTTATTTTTCGGATTTATTTCCTCAGCAGGGTGTTTTTGAGCTTGACTCCATAGCCCAATGCAGAAGGCAACTAGAACTGTAAAAAGAGATCTTAGAGCCTCGTAGGGAGGACTCTATCCCCCATGGAGCCTAGTGTTAGAACATATCCTTGTAGGGGGGATGTTTTCCTTGGTTTTGGCCTCTAGGTGAAAAAATGCGAGAAAAAGGGGCTAAAACCCACCAAATTCATTTTATCCTAAGTCTATGGGTGGCCCGATGGCTTGGTGCGATGTGATTATGGAACGTGCAGATATGAGTGGCCGATCTTGGAATGCTCAGATCTACGGTGCATAGTCCATATCAGACCCCCCCCCATCGACCTTTCCCGCTTACCACCCCACCCCCCCTTTGAGTAGACCCCTAACCGCTCACCTTTACCACCTCCCACCTTCCTGACACCTATCTCCCACTCAACCTCCCTCCTCTATCTTTTACATCTCTTGCTCCCGCTCCCCCCTTATCACCTCATGACATGTGTCTTCCACTTCCTCTCCCATGTCACCCCCACCTATGTCATCATCCTTGCTTCCACCTCTTGTTTCCCGACATTTGTCCTCCTCCTCCCTTCTATGACACCTTTTTCATGTCGGCGTATCCCACCTCAACCAATCACACACCACCGCAGCCTCCCCTTTTCCTCCACATCCTTGACCAACATTGCGTCACCCCTGCACCTTTACACCTCAGTGCCCACGCAAACCTAGTAGCCTTCCATTCGTGGCCATCGCCTCGGCCTCCTCAACTCCATCCACGTCCGCTAGCACGGTCCCTCTGCAAAGGTCCAACTAAGTAGCAGACAGCCAAGGAGAGGTCGCCACATCTCCCAGGCACCAAGTTTGACTTGGGTCGTCTGAATCCCAATGAAGCAATTATGAAGTGGGGGAGGTGGTTGGGGCATCGTCTCCTCCCTGAATGAAAGTCAGAATTGTATGACCATGAAGACAGACTGTCAGCTCAGGTGTTCTGAGATCACATGGACAGAGACACTGCGTGCATAGTCTAATAGAGAAGAGACTCAGAGGGACTGGCATATTGAAGATCATTTCTAACAGAGGAAGGCATGCACAGAGGAGACTGCAGGTGCAGTCTAACTGAGGAGACACAACACCATCGAAGCTCGAGCACTCCTCTGCTAAGGATGGAGAAATTTTTGAGTATATAGATAGAATTCTGTGATTTTTTAATGGTCTTGGGTTGATCAGAGATCCCAATTTTGTAATGTTTGTGATGCCAGAATTGTTCTTTGGTTATGTAATTGATTTGAGACTTTAATATTAATAGAAGTCAGTTTCCTGTTTCTTTCTATTTTTTCTGTAAAAATTGTTTGAAACACTCAGGTATGGAGGATCCAGCTGAGGACTGTTATGTTGTTATGATGTAGGTTTGATCATGGTGGTATTGTGATTGGTTTCATTATTTTCCATGTGTTGTATTTTCCCTCTCATAGTGGATGGCTCGGGCATGGACGATCCAGTCAAGTTGTCACAGCGACGGGATGATGGAGGTTTGATCATTCTATTGTTGTGACTGTGTTTTTCGTAACACATTTCATTGTCTGAAACCTGAACTCCAAATTTCTCTTGAGTTCGAGTTTTTCATCTCCGAGTTGTTGGAAGGATAGATGCCCATAGCAGTCTCATTCACCTCTCTCACCAAGTCTTCCCTCTGCTCCCGCTTTAACTCAAATTTCCTGACTGAAGTTAATGTGGCCCTCACTTCCCTGTGCATTTCCTATCCAGTCCTATGTTGAACATCATTCAGGTTCCTAGTCTACATCCATTTGACCCTTTAAAAGCCAACATGTGGCATAAAAACTGATGGGTATTGGGCTTTCGTTTCCCGCAATCTGAAGGGTGACTTCCAGTGCTAACAGAACCAATTCCTAAGTGTCATTCTTTGCTATTTGATATAATTCTTCATCCATGGCCTTATTCGAAAATTCATCCTTGCTGGCCTCTTCAAAATTGTTTGGTTCAATCGTATATGAGAGTGCTAGGTGGATTTGTTTTGGCAAATGGATTCTTATTCTAGTCTCAAATCCTACATCTTTGTTTCTAATAATCTAATCCGAAGGATGATTCTTTTGTATTTGTTTGCTAGGTGTCTTTGGAATCACTTTTTGAACTTTCTCTTCTACTTCTATCTGATCTTCTTCATCTTCCCCTTCTACTTCTTCTTCATCTTATGCTTCTTCTTCGAAAAGTTGTTCCATTGATTCATTTTCTTCTTCCTTTAATTCTCGTCCGCATGTTTCATCAATTGTTACATTGATTCTTTCCACAAATTTGTTCAACCTCATATAGTAACACATGTATGTTTTCCTTGTACTTGAGTAACCAACAAGTAATCCTTTGTCCACACAAGAGTCAAAATTTCCCATTTTTTCATCTTCTCTTTTGATGTAGCATCTGCTTCCAAATACTCTGAAGTGATTCACATTTGTTGGTCTTCCTTTCCATAGCTTGTAGGGAGTTTTTTCATTGTTGTTTTTGAGCATTAATATGTTTTGAATGTGAATTGTTGTATGCACTGCATGTGTCCAAAAAATATATGTCAATTTGGAACCCATTAGCATTGCACGAGCCATTTCTTGTGTAATTAACATCCATAATGTTCCTTTGTCTCTGAACCAATTTCTGAACCAATCTATGAATCCATGCCTTCATCCACGGTCATATATCTATCTAAACCTGCTAAGTGTTCTTACAAATCCATATATGTCCATATTGTCCAAGACTCTACTGCACAACTTTCCATAATGTTGACCCAATTATTACTATACTATCATGAAGTCTTATCTACTACAACTGATTGTACTTATCTTAATTGATTGCTTTGGATCTATCTTCTCAAACTCTGCAAACTACTCAAAGGATGGTTCTTTGTTCTGTCACAGCTATCGCATAGACTCCCCCTATCTAATATTCATAATACCTAGGAGTATCTAAGTCGAATGGCTCAAAACAATTCCTTCTCTGATGTGTATTCATCATCATCTTCATTGGTAGATTCATGATCTCTCTGATCTCTGACTTCTTTCTTTTCGTCTATGGATTCGTCTTTCACTACAGTTCCTAAAAGTACAATCTCTTGAACTTGTTCCTCATTTACTTTTCCTTCTTTTCTTTTAGTTATTTTCCAAACCTTTATGTATCTGACATCTTTCTTTTTCTCTGTAGAATTTTCTTCATCTCGTTTAATTGTCAATCCTTCGATCTTTGGGATCTGTTATTTTTTCACATGTTTTTCGTGTTTTCTTATCCATACTTTCTTATATCTGATATTAGTGTTATCTTTCATGGAAGTATCAATCATGCTTCTACAATCACTAGCCATGTGTCCATAGTTATAACATTTGTAACATTCAATGTCACATGGGGCCACATAGGCATTTATTGCTTGAACATTTATTTTATAATCCTTGCAATCTGCAACCTTATGTCCAAAATTAGTACAATACAAACAATGACCATAAAATAAATTTGCATACCTGGGAGTTAATGATCTTCTTTGTGGTGTAGTCCTTCTGAATTTCTGCATTGACTGATCATTATCATGATTGAATCTTCTTTGTGGCTTGAACATGGATGGTCTTCTTGAAGATGTATCTTCAATAGTTTTCTTAGATTTTGGTTGACCATGATTCTTTCCTTTGAGTGCTTCTTCATAACTCTTTTTATATTCTTCATTCTTCTTTTCTAGCAACCTAGAGTGCTTCTCTTCATTCTCTATAATTGATGTAGATGTTTTTGTCTCTTCAACGTTCTCGTTGAGCTTGACGATTTTAATTCTCAATGTGACAACTTCTTCTTCAAGCTTCTCAACCTCTTCTTCTTTCTTCATTATCTAAGACTTCATGATTTCTTTTGTTATTTTCACTTCTTCAAGCTGAATTTTCAATGTGATTATTTCTTCTTCAAGTCCTTTCTCTTCTTGACCAAACTCTTCCTCAAGATGGTTTAGATCGTTAGTTATTTCCTTAAGATGATATGTCAATATATTCTCTCTCATTTATTCTTATTCCTTTTATGTTGCTATGTTGGCTTCCAAATATTGTGTTTGATATTCAATATTTTCTTCGATCTTTCTTGATTATTCTAGCTAAGTTCTTAAGTTCTTGATGACCTATTGGGCTTCTTAAAAAATGTGAACACTTTCCTTTTGTTTCATCAATTCTTTATTGACTGACTTATTTTCTTCTCTTAGTTTATCTAAATCACTAGTCAATTTTGCTTCATAATTGTCTTCCTTTTCAATTAGTTTTTTTGTCTCATTTCCTTCATGGAATTCTATTTCAATATGTCTGTGTTTTTCACAATTAAAGAAAAACAACATACCTCTGGTGATTATGTACTTTTCATCTTTTGAATCTGTTTGACATGGTGAACATAATTCTTCTTGATCTATATCTGAATCTTCTTTGGCATTTTCTGAATCTGTGATGGGTGAATAATATATTTCATGTAACTTATCCCAAAGTTCTTTGGCCGATGAACATTTACCAACCTTTTCTCTTACCGGATTAGGTAATCCTTCCCAGATGAAATCCATTTCTATTTTTTTAGCCTTCTTTAATTCCTTCTTGGATGCAATATTTTTCCTTTTTGAACTATCATATCCTGTAACAACTGATAGCCAAATATAATGTCCATGTGCCTGTAAAAATACTTTCATCCTTCTAATCCACATCTTATACTTTAAACCATTCCGACCATTAAACATTGGTACTTCATTCTTAGAATAATCCATGATATCCTTCCAGTGGTTAAACTGTTTCCTGAAGGAACCAACTCTGATTCCAATTGTTGGATTACTAAGAGGGGTTTGAATCAATAATAGAGTAATCTAATCCTTTTTAACCACAAAATGAAATTTTTATATCAATGTAGCATTATCATCCAATAGTTGCAGAGTAAATAAACAATGAACAAATGAGCAATCATACACATACACAGTTCACCAGTTTTTTTTCGTGGAAACCCAAAGTGGGAGAAAATGAAATAATGTTTTTTCTTATATGTCTTTAAGAATTACATTCATTGGAAGCACCAACTTCCTTTGTTTTCTAGCTGCAACTGGAAAGAGGCTCCAACCCCCTAGTTTCTCAAGCTACAACCTAAGGGAAGCTCCAACTCCCTAATTCTATGACTACAACTAGAAGGAGGCTACATTAAGCCCATATTTTCTTTGGCTACAACCGAAAGGTGGCTACAACCACCTGTCCTTGCCCCGTCCAACCACCCTAAAATAAAAGTAGAATGATGGAACCATTGTCACACTATCACTGTGAGATATACTGTTGTAAACCTGTACCAATCAACATGTAATCAACCATGCACCAACCTATACCAATAAACCTGTAATCATCATGTACCATAAAGAAGTGCATCAACCATGCACCAACCTATACCAATAACCTTTTCCAACATGTACCATACATCAACCTGTACCTCAACCTATAACAACCTGTACCAATAACCTGTCACAATAACCTATCCAAACAACCTGTAATCAACATGTACCATAAACAAGTGCATCAACCATGCACCAAGAATGTACCAATCATGCATCAAATACACATAAACTATGACTCATCAAGATGTACCAACATCATCAACTATACACCTCATGTATGTGCCAACTCANTCATCAAGATGTACCAACATCATCAACTATACACCTCATGTATGTGCCAACTCATCAACTACTTGTCTCAACCATGTACCCAACATGTACCTCAACCAAAATCCCTCCTCAATTTCATCATCCAAATCTGATTTGTAACTCTGACTTGGTGTATATGATCACATACCTTCAAGCCTTCATTAACTTTAAGAACAAGAGACTAGCATTTTCATCAAACTTTACTTTAGCCTCACATGACTAATTTTGGATTAGTCAACAACCCTAACTTGAAATAATCATAACTATTTACCTATAATTAATAATGATATGAAAATAGTACCAAATGTTCTTCAATGTCTTTTATGCAATTCCTCTAGGTTTCACTACTTGGAACCTCTCCGAAAAGGAGTTATAGCAAAAATGACATACCTTGTTGAATTTTGTCTTATTCTAGAGAGTGAACTTATAGAGCATGCCCCACATGGAATATTTGTTGTATGAATCTGAAAATGGTACAAAGAATACTACAAACTGTAATGTAACCAACACATTTTGTCTTACTGAATTTGGATCTGTTATGAAGAACTTGTGACGTTTTTACCCAAAACACTTGTTTTAGACTAGTTTTAGGACTAGCTACAAACCCTATTTTCCACAGAGTGTAACTCCAAAAATGCAATGAACCACAAGCTGAAATTTGTATCACAACTACTTGGATATGTTTCCTCAACGACCTCCCAATTTCATGGTCTGAATCATTCTATAAAACAAATTTATTGCGAAAATGGTGAGATGACCTATAAATAACATACCTTAGAAAACATCATCAAAAGAATTTATCCTCCCTTGAATTCCAGTCTTCTTTAATTCACCTTCCCTCTAAAATCCACCTTAGATATCCTTTGGTTACCTCAGTCACTTGTAGACATTAAATATTCTCAAGTGTGATTAAAATGAGAGAGCCTTGCCTCTTATTTATACTTTCATGTAGCTTCCTCAAGGGGTTACCTTTCAACCATCTTAACCCACTTTCCTTATTTTAGGGTCAACCCAGTGCTAACCACTTGTCCACTTAGCATTTTCTCCATTAACTTTATTATTTAAATAATTTATTTTGTATCCACTTTGACTTGTAGTACACTCGTCACTTCATTTTATTATTACCTTCTAAAATCACTTAAACCACTTTCTTTATTTTAGGGTTAACCCACTTCTAGATGACTCATGAGGGTTCTCCAACTTCACATGGCCATAACTCTCTAACTTTGAGGAGTTATGTGACATTCCACATACCACCAGAAACGGCATGACATGTACTATCCATCTAGAATAGTCTTACCTTCAAATATATTAAAAACTCATACCATTATACATCAAACAAACATGGGTCCATTACCCAAACCTTTGTGCTACCGGAGTTTCTTCAAGGGTTGACATCAATGACAATCAACCCAAATAATCAACATACCATTCACCAGTAACCCATTTTTGTGTGGTCCCACTTCCCCCCTGTCCCATCCCCATAACCCACACCCACAACCAAGATTGGGAACAACATCTTGCTGCCTTAGAAAAAGATAATGAGCAAACCCAAATTGATATTTCTTCCATTACTTCTAGTATTTATAACCTCAACTCCTGGCTTGCTCCACTCGAATCACTTCCCACATACATCACTCAATTGATCGCCATGTGTTAGCAATCCTAGGACCCAGTGAACAATTTGACTGCCTTGTTTAAGCACACCCCAGATTCATTCTCTTATTCCACACCATATAACCCTGAAGGTCCTAAATCCTCCCAGTCCACATCTTTCCCTTCCAACCACTTTTAGAGGGACCTACATCCCCCTCGTGTGGAGGTGAATAAATTCGATGGCTAGAATCCCACAATCTAGGTCACTCAAATGGAACATTATTTCTCTTTGCACAACATTAATGATGAGTTGGAAAAACTCTGGTATGGTGTTCTCCATCTAGATCCAGAATGTTGGCAATGGTGGAAATGGAGAAAAAATATCCACCAAGGGTATGTGGCTTGGACACAATTTGTTGCATAGATTTATGAATGATTTGACACTGTCACACACCATTTAGGTCATTTGACCAAGTTGAAACAATCTAGCACAATGGAAGACTTTATAGTTTCTTTTAAGTGCTTGGATTTTCACATGGAGAGCATGTCTGATGCTTGTTTTTTGGGAATGCTTTATCAGTGACCTCAAGGATGAGATTTGTGCCCATGTCCTCATGTCTCACCCTTAGAGTTGGGTGGAATCTACTAAAAGAGATAATGAAGCACAACAGTTTATCTCTTCTCAAATAAGAAAATCATTGTCTTTTCCCCGCCCTAAACCCACCATTCCAGCCCCTCCTTCCACTACATTGAAGATCGATAAATTGACCCGGGAAGAAATGGTTGAACGCCAACTCAAGAGCCTTTGTTATAATTTTGATGAAAAACATTTTCTGGGGCACAAGTGTAAGGAATAAAATATTTTTATGGCCATATTTGAGGATGTTTCAAAAGAAGTGGCCGAGGGCCCCCTCTGGTCGAGTTACCAGAGCCAATTGATATTACTCCACCCTCAGACCCCCTAGAAGTTGAACTAGTCATTTCACTGAATGCTCTCACTAGGTTCTATGATCGCCAAACCGTTAATCTAATTGGTTACATTAAGTATGGGAAGGTCATCATCCTCATTGATAGTGGCAACACCCATAATTTTATTCATTACCACATCTACCAAGAAACTAATTTCTATATCTATGTCGTCAACAACTTTCAAATCATGATTTCAAATGGAGGTTCCATGAAATGTGGGGGGCGTTGGGAAAATGTGATTCTCCAAATTGGTCATTACCACATGAAATCTCATATGTTTCTTATCGACATGGGTGGTTGTGACATTGTTCTTGGTGCAGAATGGTTACGGAATCTTGGTCCCATCCTCATGGATTTTAAGGAATTAGCCATGCAATTCAGCTAGGAGGGCCAACAGTATAAGTTCCAAGGCATCACCATTGGCCCTGAAATCATATGTTCCCATCACATGAAAAATCTTCTCAAGAAAGGTCATTCTAGAATTATTGCACAACTCCATTCCATTCATGCCACTGAGACACCCTTTGTGCATCCTAACCTCCAAGACATCATCTCCAAACATCAAGTTGTTTTTTCCACTCCCCAGGGACTTACCCCGTCCCGTGGTTTTCATGATCATTCCATTCCCCTAGTCCTTGACAGTCTTCCTCTCAACATTTTCCCTTATCATCATCCCTTTGCCCAAAAAAATGAAATTGAGATAATTGTTCAAGAATTGCTCACCGCGGGTGTTATCTGTCCTAGTACCATCCCCTACTCTTCTCATGTGTTCATGTTACTTAATAAATAAGTCTCTTGGCACATGTTTCCTAACTTTAGATCCCTAAAAAAACTCACCATCAAAGACAAATTTCCCATCCCTTTCATTGATGATCTCTTGGATGAATTAAGTGGTGCTCAATTCTTTACTAAACTTGATCTCCATTCTGGCTACCACCAGATACATATGAAAGATGATGACATTCCTAAGACCACCTTTCGAACTCATGAGGGCCACTATATGTTATTTTTCATGCCCTTTGGATGTGAAATTCTCCCTCCACTTTCCAGAGCCTCATGAATCATTTCTTCTATCCTTTTATCCATCATTTTGTATTATTTTTCTTTGATGATATTCTCATCTATAGTAAAACACGAAAATCTCATCTTACCCATGTGGATCAAGTTCTTCATCTACTCTCTCAGCACCAAATTTTCCTCAAACAATCTAAATGTTCTTTTGGAGCCTTGGAAGTGGAGTAGTTGGGTCATATTGTTGGCAAGGATGGTGTCAGCATGGATCCTAAGAAAATTGAAGCTATGGAGGATTGGCCTCGTCCCAAGAATCTCAAGGTCTTGCATGGGTTTCTCATTTTAATTGGATATTATCGCAAGTTTGTTAAGAATTATGGAAAAATTATGACACCTCTCATTGTTATCCTTTAAAAGAATGATTTCATTTGGAGTCCAACAGTTGATCTCTCCTTCCAAGCCTTGAAAGAGGCTATGTGCACTAGTCATGTCTTGTCCCTTCCTAACTTCCGAAATACCTTTGTCCTGGAATGTGATGCTTCAAGGAAAGGAATTGGCGTTGTCCTTATGCAAGATGGTCATCCTTTGGCCTTCACTAAAAAAACAACCATTAGAGTGACATTTTTTCCAATAAATCTATGAAAAGGAAATGACATCCATTCTACATGTTGTGGATATATGGATCCCTTATATATTGGGGCAACACTTCCAAATTAAGACAAATCATCAGAGCCTCGAGTATTTTTTGGAGCAACAACTTTCATCCCCGGAGAAACAAAAATTGGTGACCAAGCTATTTGGATATGATTATGAGATCATTTACAATAAATGCAAATACAATGTGGTTGCATACGCTCTTTCAAGGAAATATGAAGATGAAGGGTCCCTCTCTTCTCTATCCTTCATTGTACCATATTGGCTCCAAGTTGTTCACCAGGAATGGCTGGAAGATCCCAAACTATCATGTATGATCCAACAATTGCAATAAAATTCTCCAGTTTCTCTAGAGTACTCTTGGCACAATGAATATATTTGCTACAAAGGTTGTTTTTATTTAAGCAAACAATCACAACTTAAATCCACAATTGCAATAAAATTCTCCAGTTTCTCTAGAGTACTCTTGGCACAATGAATATATTTTCTACAAAGGTTGTTTGTATTTAAGCAAACAATCACAACTTAAATCCACAGTGCTTTCTAAGCTTCATGCTACACCCACAGCTGGGCATTCTAGCTTTACCAAAACCTATGAAGCATGATGTTTGCACCTTTGTGGAGGAATTTGATGTTTTTCAATGCAACAAGGGAGAAACGGTCAAATCCCTTAGCACACTACAACCACTTCCAATTCCACCCGTTATTTGGAGGGATATTTCTATGAATTTCATTTTTGGATTACCTAAATCAGACAATAAATTCATCATCATGGTGGTCATTGATCGTCTTTCCAAATCTGCTCATTTATGTGCTCTTCAACACCCATTCACTGCATCCACAGTGGCTTAATGTTTCATGGATCATATCTTCAAGCTTCATGGCATGCCTCATTCCATTGTCTCTGACTGAGATCCCACTTTCACTAGCCATTTTTGGCAAGAATTGTTCATGCTATAGGGCACCCTATTGCATCTCAACACATCTTATCATCCCCATAATGACAGTCAAACTTAACTTGTCAACAAGTGTTTGGAAACATATTTGAGGTGTTTTTCATCTGAGAGGAAAAATCATTGGGTTCAATGGTTATCCCTATTTGAATGTTGGTACAACACTTCTTACCATATAGCTACTCACATGACTCCTTTTGAAGCAGTATATTGACAAAACCTACCTTCAATTCTCTCATACATCCATGGTCTCTCGAAGGTCCAAGTGGTTGACCAAACTCTTATAGTTCGAGAGGCTATTCTCTGTACCCTCAAAGAGAATTTGGTCATGGCTCAGAATATCATGAAGCAACAAGTAGATCAAGGTTGCTTAGAACACCAATTTGTTGAAGGGGACCGGGTGTTTCTTTGACTTCAACCTTATAAGCAGACTTCACTCAAAGTTGACCATTCTCCTAAACTAGCACCCAAATTTTATGGTCCTTATACAGTTCTCAAGCGCGTGGGAAAGGTGGCCTATCAGTTAGATTTTCCCAATCATTCAAAGATCCATCATGTTTTTCATGTCTCCATCTTAATGAAGGTGATTGGAACTAAGTGCCAAACTCAAACTAGTCTTCCCAAGTTGGATGAAGAAGGCTCCATCTAGTTGCATCCACAAGCAGTCTTGGGCCAGCGTGAGCGTCGTCTCCGTCAGTGCACCATGAAGGAAGTGTTAGTACAATGGAAAGATACAACTCTAGCGGATGCGACCTAGGAGCCAACTACCATTTTGCAACAATTTCCTCATCTCAAGCCTTAAGGACAAGGTTGTTTTTTAAGGGGGGGGGGATGTTAGGGACCTAACCTCCCTAACCCCTCACATAGGTAGAATAATACATTTTCCATGTAATAAAGGCCAATATTAATAAGTTCTAGTAATAAGGAAGAATAAGTCAAATGTAAGAAGAGTTAATAGAAGCTTCTGCTTCTAGAAGATCTTCCTCTAGATTGTTCTTTTGGTAGATAGAATTAGTATAAATAGGAGTCGAGATCATGAGAAGTTTTTGTCTTGAGAATTATTGTAATTGAGCGTTGCTTTGCTGGAGGTTTCCCTCTTGAAGAGGCAAGTGAACATTGTTTCCTATCAATAAAGGTATTATTTTGGTGTTGTGGTTTCATATATTGTGTTGTTTCATTGTTATTATCTTCAATATTTATGTTTTCTTCTATTATAATAGATATGGTACCTTACATATCCCCACTTGGAGGTGAAGGATATACATTTACTTATAACACACACACACACTTTAGAACCAACATGCACTCTAGAACGTGAACAAATTACTGTAACATGTGCACATTCCTTTAATTTTATTTTTTTGGTAGGATTAACAAATCCACAATAAATGTTTGCTAACTTGGTTGCTTTAGATTTAGCTTTGGAATGACAAAATTTGTGGTTTGGGTTGTAAATACACTAATATAGATCCATCTTAAACCCGGATCTATCAAGCACCCAGAGGGATCTAATTTCTTAAGGTGTAATTGTTTTTTATTATTTCATTCCACGTCAAGTTTTATAGTGTTTGTAATTGTTTTTTTTAATTGAGTCTACTTAATTTTCAACATCTCCCCCATATGGGATTTAGAGCACCTTGTTGCAATCAAAACCTACATTTTTCTAAATGGATTTCAATATCTCTATTTTTCACATTATTTTTGTAAAAGCTACACAAATTCATTGTGAAAATACCTCAAATCATCCCTCCAAATTAACAAATTATTGTCTTTCCATGTTTTCTTTACCACTAACACATCATAAGAGATCATCATTTACTTGCACTTATCTATCTCTCAACATTTAACAAAATCCATAATTAAAATAAAATATCTTAATAACATTTACTTAAATAAATTTGACTTGTTCGAATTATATTAATTTTTTTATTAAACATTGAAACATACAAATAAATCAAATATTAAAACATAGAAATATAAACAATATATTTAAAACTAATACATGTACGTGTGACTATCTATTTGTATTTTTTATGTTTTAATAAAATAAAATAAAATTTTTGAAATTTTTAATTATTATAATATAAAAAAAGAAAAAACTACAATTTTAAAGTTACATAATAAAAAAGATTTTTTTTTTTTTTAAATATATAATAAAAATTCATTCAATAAAGCCCCGGGGGCAGCTCAACCCCGACTTACGACTTACCGGTGCAGGGGCTCACGCGAATACGAGACACGAGACCGGTCCATAAATGTGTTTTGAGAATATTTAGATCTTTAATTTCTCAAAGCTATAACTTTGACTTGCAAATTTCATTTCGGATGCACAAAAATTTATTTGAAATATCTCAATAAAAAACGTTGTTTATCTTAATAAAGTTAAACTTAGGTGGAGCAAAACATGTAGCAACTCATCCAAAAATACACTATTTAAAACTTTAATAAAATTAATAATACAGTACATATAAAATATAAAATAATAACATCTCTATATCCCAAATCCTAATCTCCTTAGTGTGAGACATTAAAAAAAAAATCCCTCAATTTTGTCTTTCAATCCTCTCCAAATTCGCATCCCACTCACAGATGACAATATCAATTTTGAATGAGATAAAAAGTACTCTACCTAAATGACTTGGTCAATTTGGACAACTCACAAGTCACGTGCCATATTGCAATCCAAGGAGCCAAGTCATTGCCTTGTTTCATGCGTCTAACAGATAACTAAAAGTGAGGACGAAATGAAGTGGTGGTTGCAAAAATTGAGGATTCAAAGGAGAGTGTTACAGTGCCACCCTGCAAATTTATTCTGATAAATGTGAAGGCATTTCCAAAGATCTTTCATGTAGTGACACAGGCCACCTTAAATAACGATTCACTTAAACGAGACAGAGAAGAAATAATTATATATATATCCAAGCCTTTAATACCCAAAAGGCATTTAGCGCTCCAATGATCTTTAGGTCTCCAATGTTTACGTCAATGATCTATATAAGTTTCCAGCGCAACCGGGGAATATGAAAATGTAAAGTAAACATCGAAGTCCTCGCC
>SNQJ01S0156740.1:0-22252 GCA_010110895.2 Picea sitchensis
CTCTCTCTCTCTCTCTCTCTCTCTCTCTGTTATCACTGAAATTTCATCCGCAAATGGTTATAGGAATCCATAATCTCCAAACACCGATTAATTCATCCATAACCCCAAAAATATATTTCCAAAGGGCACAAAAACTATACAAATGGTTATAAAATTGACATGCATAGAAACACTACAAGAAACACGCACACATGCGTAGAACAAAGAAGCCAAAAGAGTGCACATGCGCCCGATGCAGGACTATGTATGATAAAATCCATGCACTCCTGTAAATGACACATTTATGGTTCTTGTCGGCCCCTCACCCACTTCTGGTTCAGATCCCAAGTTGATTTGACTCTCAAATATGTGCTGAATCTGAGTGTGGGGCTGGTCAAAGACCTAAGAGTGCCCTAAAGGGCCCCTTGTTCACACTAAAAACTGGTTGGATAATGCCTCAAAGATTTTCTATAAAAATAGGCCATTGGTGCACTATGAATTCAAGAATCGCATTGTATTGTTATTATACCTCTATTCTCCTACAAGGAACCTCTTTCCTTCTTGTATCATACTAGCATCATCTCATTAAGCTATTCACCTCACCTCTTGAGGGAATAAGCTTGGATTTATTCACCATTCACTTTCTAGTTTTCCATTTGTAATAAGAGATATCACATAGGGGAATCAAGAGCCCTCCCTAGGAGGAAGAGGGGATCCATAAGTCTCCCTTTCTCTTTCTTGTTTTCCCACTAATATAATCTCTCCATTGGTGACATGAATATTGGTCAATTGTTCGATTGATTTTGGTTCTAATTTCCTTATGCATTTTAGTTTCATTTCTTTAGTTGTTATTATCTTATTTGTTTGTTTATTTTATGTGATTGAGTCATTTGATTCATACACTCACCTTTGTCTTGTCTAGCAAGCCCAACTAGACTTGCAGGTGCCCTTCTTTTTCTCATTGGAGTGACGAAATGGACACAAAACTCTTCACCTTCCTCCCTCTCTTTCTCTAACTCTCCCTCCTTCACTCCCACCCCTTTCTTTCTCTCTCCACCATTATTCCACCATTAAATCCCCCCTCTCTCTCTTTTCCTCCCTCTCCCTCTCTCTCTCTCTCTCTCTCTCTTTCTCTCTCTCTCTCTTTCTCTCTCTCTCTCTCTCTCTCCCACACACACATGTTAAAATAATGTAACTACAAAGTGTATTCTTATTATTATTTGATATATTATTCATTGGATCAATCCCCATTGAAGATTGATCATGTCGGTTATTATAAAGGACCAAATCCCCTTTTGCGGATTGGTCAAAAGATAATTGTAATAGGAAGCATAAGAAGTCATCCCCAGAAGATATTAAAGAGGCCCCGAAATATATTAAAGGTGGTTATAACCACCTAGTTAGAGAAGTCGGCCATGCCAGTGAAGAGACACTTCACACGTGCCAGTTTTGTATAAATAAGGAGGCTAGTGCCTCACTTAGACACACACCTCACTTTCTCATTGAGAGACAAGTTTCAAAACTGCAGTTGAAGAAGAAGGAGAGAGAGTGGCACATATTTTGGGAGAGGATCTTCTGCATTAGCTTAAGTTATCTCTTGGCATTGTATTGGCTATCTATAATAAGGAAGTTTTGCTGGGTTTTCTTCCCCTAGAGGGATTCCCAGGATAAATGGTGTGTCTCTTGTGATTGTGTATTTCTCATTGATCTTGTGTTATGCTATTGTTATCTATTGAAATGAAAAGAACTATAATAATGGCTTAAACATTAACATGGTATCAGAGCCAAGATGAAGAGAGCATCTTTCATAAGAGAAAAGTGACAAACGTCATTGTTGTCGTACATGCAAATTAGGGCTTTTGTTGGTGAGGTATTTCAGCCCTAAAACCATCTAGAAAAGTGCACCCTCCCCCAAGGATCATTTTGGCACCTTTAGTGCACCTTTTCAGTGTCTAGATCTCCTGGAAAGTGAAACCCTAGTTTTCACAAAGTACTAGAAAACCAGAGTACCAGAAGTACCAGAAAACCAGAAGCACCAGTCCAGAAATCTACAGATCAAGTTTTAGGGGGTAAAAGTTGGATTTTCGAAATTCTGACTGCACTAGCTTACTCACCTCATGTCAGTGCATCTATCCCTTAGATCAGAATTTCAAATTTTGAAGTTTGAAAAATTAGGGTTTCCTCATAAAACCCTAAGTTGCAGTTGCAGTTGCAGTCTCAGAACCAGTTGTAGTTGCAGCATCAGTTGCATTTGGATCCATAGTACCAGTTGCAATCACCCTTGAAGTTTTCTTAAGATTTGTTAATGATTATCGTTTCTACTAGATGGAGCCACTACCTACAAATGTTATAAGAGGTATGTACTCACATATGTTTAAATGGTTAAACTTTAAAGAGTATTTGCAGGAGAAAGGATCTCTTTCCATAGATCCAGAAGGATCTCAAGATCCAACACATTCAGAGGAATGATGCAACCCAGGTGTGATTATTCTGATATGCATTATTATTTTGATCAGTGTTGCATGTTGTAGCTATGACCATCATTCTAACCTTTTCCGAGTCAAGGTATTAGATGGATTAAAAGTTGAGATCATAGAGATTATCCTCTAACCCAACCTTCTATCAAGATAGTGTATTTTCTTAGTACAACAGATAGGTTGAATAAAGCACTCATCATCTTGAGTGAAGGAGACTTGGAAGAAAAGAAAACACTCATTCCTGAAGACAAGGCTCTAGGTTTGATTAAATCAATTTGATAAGATTCAAAGGTACACATGACAAGTTGATGACTATAGTTGAGATAGTAGTCTTTGTAAAGTATTATACTTGATAGCATGTGAGCATATAGAGGTAAATGATTTAACACCTCCTCTAGGATAAACCTTGTGTGTTAGTTCTAGGTTGCCATGGAATAATGTTTGATCACAACACTATGAGAGTGTTGACCTCATTTTCATATTGTATTCCTTACCTTTAATCTTTTCTTCTGACAAGTTACAAGTGATATAGCTAAAGGAGCTACTATGATGATTGTTCATGCTATTGATTTATATTATCAAAAGGATATTACTCTTGCTTGTTGTTTTGTTGACCTTGCTCTAGGTCATAGGTAATAATCCTGAGGAAGATATAGTGATGGTTGCATAAGGAAACATGCTAAAGGAGAAACCTTAAATGAAGAAATCATCATTGGAAAAGAAGAAGGTGGCTTTCATAAGCTAAAGGGTCACTCAAAAGCTTCCATGACCCATGCCATTGACAATCCATGTGAACTTTGGCATAGAATATTATCTCACATTAACTACAAGGTGCTACCATACATATGAAAAGCAGTCACAAGTTTACCAGAACTCAAGGTTGACCATGAAGGCGTATGCAATGGATGTGCACAAGGGAATAACATCAAGAACCCTTTTTCGAAGAGAGACAACAAAGAAGAAGGAGTCCTAGAACTCATTCATTCAAATGTGTGTGGCCCAATGCCATTGTCCTCCATTAGTGGGTATGTATATTATGTATCATTTATTGATGATTATTCTCGTAAGACCTGGTTGTATCTCTTGAAATCTAAAGACGAAGTGATCAACAAATTCAAGGAATTCAAAGCCTTGATAGAGAATCTTTTTGAATGAAAGATCAAGATACGCAGGTCAGATAATGGAGGAGAACACACCTCAAAAGAGTTTGTGAACTTATGTAAATATGTTGGGATCAAGAGGGAACTCACTACTCCCTATAATCCCCAACAAAACGGTGTATATAAATGAAAGAACATAACGATAATGGAAGCTCTGAAGACTATGATCCATGATCAAGATCTTCTTATGTTCTTATGGGCAGAATCAACAATGCTAGTTATATATGTGCAGAACCGATTATCCCATAGTGCACTTGGGCTCAAGACCCCAGAAGAGATGTTCACCGAAAAGAAGCCATAGGTAAGACATCTCAAAATATTTGGCTGCCCAGTATTTATTCGTATACCAAAAGAGAAGAGAAAAAAGATGGAACCTTCAGGAAAGAAGGGAATACTTGTTGGATACTGTGAGTTCTCCAAGGCCTTCAGAATCTATATACCAGGTCACCATCACATTGATATCAGCAGGGATGTGACATTTGATGAATATGCAGTGCTGAAGAAATCAAGAAGATGCCAGCTTGAAGAAGTATATGAAGACGAACCTGTAATCGCTAGAACTACAGTGAGGGAGGTTCCCAGAGCCATAGAATTAGTGAGGGAAGTTGTAACTTCCCCTGATGAGGAAATTCTAGAATACCATGATATATTACAAGTTCAAGAACCTCCTCAGATGATGATCCTCCATAAAAGAAAGTCATCTTAGTCTAGAGAGCTTATTCAAGATGGAGATAAGTATGGTGTTCCCGAAGGAACCATGAGACAGGTGAAAAGACCAAATCCGTTCTCCAGTTATACGGATTTCATGTGTGATCTTCTAGAGGAAGAGCCTACCTGCTTCGAAGAATCCATTCAAAGGAAAGAATGGGCAGATTCCATGACATAGGAATACCAATCCAAAATAAAGAACGAAGTATGGAAAATAGTTTCCAGACCGAAGAGGAAAGATGTGGTATCCTCTAAATGGCTCTTCAAAATAAAACATGCTGCTGATGGAAGTATTGAGAAGTATAAAGAAAGATTTGTCGCTCATGGATTTTCTTAGAAAGAAGGCATTGACTATGAAGAGACATTTTCTCCTATAGACAAAATCACTTTGATCAGAACCATCATATCTCTTGCAGCCAAGATGGAGTGAAAGTTGCACGAGATGGATGTAAAGACATATTTCCTAAATGGTGTCATCTAAGAGGAAGTGTATATAAAGAAAATTCAAGGATTTGAAGTTGAAGACACGAAGTCTCATGTCTACAAATTGAAGAAATCCTTATACAGATTAAAGAAAGATCCTAGATCTTGGTATGGCCGTATAGATAGTTTCCTGATGAGCTTGGGATTTACCAAGAGTAAAGCAAATTCTAACCTCTACTTCAAAATAATGAATGATGAGCCAGTAATGTTACTGTTATATGTGGATGAATTATTCTTAACTAGAGAAGTAAATCTCATCACTGAATGTAAGAAGAGACTTGCCTCAGAATTTGAAATGAAAGACCTTGGCCTAATGCATTATTTCTTAGGTTTTGAGGTATGGCAGAGTCCTGAGAGGATCTTCCTTAACCAAGGGAAGTATACAATCGAAATCCTGAAGAGATTCGACATGTTGGATTGCAAGTCCATGAATACACCCATGGAAGCGAAGCTAAAGTTGTTGGTCAACACTTCGTCAGAGTTGATTAATGCCAAATTGTATAGACAAATTATTGGATCACTGATGTACCTGACGAACACCAGACCAGACATTTGTTTTTCCATGAAAACCTTGAGTCAGTTTCTGGTAGAACCCATAGATGTTCACGTAGTGGCTGCAAAACATGTGATGAGGTACCTTAAAGGTATAATAGATTGTGGTCTTAGCTATGATGGAGATCATGATTTCACATTGAGTGGATATACTGATGCAGATTGGGCAGGAAGTGTTTCTGATAGGAAAAGCACTTTAGGATGCTGCTTCAGTTTGGGATCATCCATGATCTCGTGGCAGAGTAGGAAGCAATCTAACATTGCTCTCAACACAGTGAAAGAAGAATACATTGCTGCATGTTATGCCAGTTGCGAAGCTATATGGATTTGAAAGTTGTTGACCGACCTATTTGACTTAGATATGAAAGCAACCATGATCCTATGTGACAACCAGAGCTGCATAAAGATGATAGAGAATCCTATATTCCACGACAAGTCATAGCACATAGAGATCTGATATTATTACATCTGTGACATGGTGCAGAGAGGACCCTTAAAGCTCCAGTACATTAGCATGGATGAACAAGTTGTTGATCTGTTGACCAAGCCTCTATATCGTATAAGGTTTGAGAACTTTTGAGATAAGCTTGGTATAGTCCAAAAGGACCTTCCTCGAAAGTGGGAGTAGTTGTTGTGATGAGACATATCTTGTTTCTGACTTGATGGTTGTGATGTAAAGAAAGATGATGTGATGTGACTAGTACTGTGCTTCCGGTTGGATAGCTGTGACGTAAAACCATTCTAGTATCCTACTTCTGATCTGATGGTTGTGACATAAAGCAGGATGAGTACCTTACTTCCGACCTGATGGTTGTGACGTAAATAAATATGATGTGATCAGACTAGCACTGAGCTTCTAGCTAGATAGCTGTGACGTAAAGACAATCTAGTATCTTGCTTCCGACCTGATGGTTGTGACGTAAAGCAGGACAAGCATCTTGCTTTCGGATTGACAGCTGTGATGTAAAGCAAGACGATGAGATGATACTAGAACTTTGCTTTCAGATGGATAGCTATGACATAAAGCCAGTCTAGTATCTTGCTTCCATATTTATTGTTATGACAAAAAGCAAGACTATGAGATGAGACTAGAACTGTGTTTTCGGCTTGATAGTTGTGATGTAAAGCCAGTCTAGTATTATTATGATGATCCATCCTCATGCTATGATAATGATGATGATGTATCAGTTTTATACTAATACATATTGATGCAGATGATGACTGCATTCCTTTGAGAATGACGATGTTGCCGATGAGGAAAACTTTTGATGATTTATAGATACACCAATTAGTGTTCCAAGATGATATTGATGATGTTGTCCTCTCATCCACTTGATGTTGTTGATGATGTTGTCCTCTCTCTCTCACATGATGCTATTGAAGAATACCCTTCTTGTTAAGGGGGAGTGTTAAAATAATGTAACTACAAAGTGTATTCTTATTATTATTTGATATATTATTCATTGGATCAATCCCCATTGCAGATTGATCATGTCGGTTATTATAAAGGACCAATACCCTTTTGTGGATTGGTCAAGTATAATTGTAATAGGCGAATAAAGAAGTCAGCGGAATATAGTAAAGAAGGTGGTTATAACCACGGTTGGAGAATCGACCTACGATTGAAGAGAAACTTCACACTTGCCAGTCTTGTATATATAAGGAGTCTAGTGCCTCACTCAGACACACACCTCACTTGCTCATTGAGGGAGACAAGTTTCAGAACTATAGTTGAAGAATAAGAAGAGAGTGGCACATCTTTTGGGAGATGATCTTACGCATTAGCTTAGTTATCTCTTGGCATTGTATTGGAGGTATCTATAATAAGGAAGTTTTGCTATAGGTTTTCTTCCCCAAGAGGATTTCCTAGGATAAATGTTGTGTCTCTTGTGATTGTGTATTTCTCAATGATCTTATCTTATTTACATGTATTGTTATCTATTGAAATGAAAGAACTATAATGGCTGAGCCAAACATTAACAACACACCCTCTTCCTGCTGTCTCTCTTTCCTCCCCTATCCTCTAATCTCACATTCCCCTCTCATTTTTACCTCTCCCTCTCTCTTTCTCGTTTCATGTCCCCTTCTCCACTCCTTTCTCTCCCCACTTGTCTCTCCACCCCCTCTCTCTCTCTCTCTCTCTCTCTCTCTCCTCCTCTCTCTCTGTATATGCCTAACTGTATATATATATATCCCCTCCTTCTTCCATATATCTCCCCTCCTCTCTCTCCTTTGACTCTCTGCCTCTGTTCCTATATCCTCCTTCTCCCTCTCCCCCTCTCTTTCCTCCTCCTCCCTCGCTCTCTCCCCACCTCTCTCTTTGCATCTCTGCGTAGAAAATCGAGGGAACCATCAGTGATCTTCTTGAGGAGTGTCTTTGACCAAGCTAAGACTAAGTTTCTTGCTGTCATAAAAAAAATTTCTGCTGTTTTATAACATGACCAAGCTGTGGTTTTAATTTTGCTGATATATATTATGAGAAGTTTGTTGTTCGATGATTGGGTGCCCTTGCAAGTAAGTTTTTGGAGTTAGATAAATTTTACATTTACTTTCCCAATAAAACAACAACACCACACCTATCTATCTTTTAATCTTTGAAATATGGACGAGAAATAAGAGCTTCCTAGAAGCAACTAAAATGCATGTGTAGAAACAGGTATTTTTGGTCTAAGACACTGGATAAACCAGGGGAAAACCAGGTTTGGAATATGATGTATATATCTCAATATGAAGATCTAAAGCGGTAAATACAATACAACAATGAACTGGTACAATGTAACTCAAGTACGATGAAGTTATCGGGCTCAGCTGCCCGGATCTGAGGCCAAATGTGGGTGCGCCCTCTCTCAAGCTGCGGATGCGCTCTGGCGAAATGCAAGCGAAGTCCCGGATGATCCCCTCTCCACAGGAATGGTTGTCCTGTAGCTCTGATCCCAATTCAACTGATATCTCTCAGTTCTGGTGGCTAGAACTCTCTCTAAGAAGTAAACAGTCAAACAATATGGTGCACCCTCCTCCAAGATGAAAGCTCTCGAGGAAATAATAGAAGGTAGATGATCCTTGCTGCCGCTGCTCCTTACACAAAGCTAGCCTCCTCCTCAGATCTCATGCATCAAACCCCAACTCCATGGCTCCAAAGCTCCTCACTCAACAAACAAAATCCTCATGAAGATATCGCCTTCTTTTGCCACTCTTTGCCCTCTTTAGGCATCAAAACTCCAACCTAAGATCCAAGGGATGAGATCATCCCTAATCAAGTGTTGAGACACCCAAAAGATGTGACCTCATAATACTGGGTTTAAGTTTCCTAAGTCATTTTATGTCCCATCCAAAATCACAATAAGTGTGATTTAATGTTCACTTACCAAAAAAGTGACATTTTGCACTGTAAAGGGAAGTCAGGAAAGTACAAAATAGAACATAAAGGGTACATGGGACAAGGCAAATGTCTCCCATGTGCTAAGAAGGAGGGATAACACATGGGGGAACACCTCCCAAGTACAAATCAACACTCCCTCTTAGAGGAAGGTGTTCCTCTAAAGCCATCTTGTCCTGAAGAAGACATGCTGCCCACAGGTGGCGGTGCTTGGTGAGAATATGCACTAACTGATCATCTGATGAGATATGGTGACGGCCCCCCTCTCTGAACTTTGTCTCTGATGAAGTGGTATCGATCTCGATATATACGACTGTCATGAAAAACTTGATTCTAGGAGAGTTTTATGCAACTTCGATTATCACAATGGATCAAGGTCGGAGCCATCTCTGTCAAACAACCCAAGCTTGACATCTTTATGACCAAATGGCCTCTGGCCCGGCACGGCTGCCATATACTTTGCCTGGTGAACTCAAAGCAAGGCCCGATACGCTTCCGGCTGAACCCGAGGAAGCAAGTCGACCCCAAAGTGACGGCTTCGGTGCTTTTCTGTCGGCGGCGCATCCTTGATCCGAATGCATTAGCCAACCAATGTAACCCATCTCACCGATGTGAGGTCTAAGCCATAATCAAGCTGTCCGGTAACATACCTCAAGACATGTTTGCCCCAACCATATGAACACCCGGCGGCTCGACCGTATGCTTGGTGAGGTGTTCCGCGGCATATATATCAGTCGGTGTTAACCCGGATACATCGATTGACCCGATCAAGCGCACGTAAGCTGTAGCATCCTGGCTGGCTATCACGAAATGGCCAGGCTTCTTCAGGTTGGTGATCGCCATTTCGACATGGGTATGCGGTCCTCCATCCCCGAGAACTGCCGAATATCCTGGCGCTTCCACGCAGAAGAGTAATGTGACCATCCTCACGCCCATGCCTCCATGTCCCGAGAAGTAGTGCATCAAACCAATATCACTCATCTCAAAATTCTGATGCAAGTCCCAGCTTGCTGTCAGCTATGAGATCCTCGGCTTTTGTGATGAACAAATCATCCACATATAGAATGAGAATAAGCGTGTCCTCACCTCTAATGATGAAGTAGAGGTTTGGATGCGATAAACTTTCTGAAGCCATCTGAGAAGAAATAGATTAATACATCAGGAATACCAAGCACCGAGGGAGCTTGCTTGGGGATATAAAGTGCCTTTCGGAAGGCCTGCATTGAGTCTCCTTGTCACTCACCTCTAACCCCTGTGGTTGCTCAATGTGCACCTCCTCCTCAATGAAGCCATTGAGCAATCTTAACATCCATCGATGAATCGTAACCCATCTAGCACTTAATGGCCATAATAGATCGATGGAGGTATCTGTGGCCCGGTCGCGAATGTCTCATCATGTCGACTCCAATCACGAGGAAGCCACGGGTGCCACAAATCGAGGCAGGTTGTTTCTCAATGCTGCCATCTGCGGCAATCTTGGCTTATAGCCATCCTAGAAGTCTAGCGGACTTCCCCGAACCTCGGAACCATCCCAAGCATCGTTAGCCCTGCACAATGGAGTCATACTCCGCAACCATGGCCTCTCGCCATGCCTGATGATCCACTGCCTGCAAAAAAGTCTGTGGCTCAACGTCCTTTGACGATGGTCACTTTCGTGCCAATGCTCCCAATATGGTTGGTGGCCTCCTCTGTCTGACCGATCCTTGGGCTCCCCTACATTCTCTATGGCCTCGTTCAGGGTCTCCTGAAACCATCCTGGTCTCCTCTTCCCTGGAGTGGTCAATGGAATGGAGTCTCTCGCCCAAGTGAAATGGCTACCGAGGACTGTTTTAACACTACCGATCCTGCGAGAGTCGGCTATCACCGTAATTAACATTGCCCCATCACGGTGAACATCTTTGAGCCCGGTGACTACGGAAGGCACGTGCAAGGTGACCTGTCTTACGACTACCTTAATATCGACCCACGGTTGTGCTCCGTCTGAGACTGCAATTGGTGACTCTGCATCATCCTCAACTCAGATTCTCGACTCAAGAGATTTCTGAAAATCCCTATCCTCCTCGAATCTCACGTCTCTGCTCACAATCGCTCTCCTAAGTGATGCAATGTGAGATTCGAGGAGGATAAGGATTTTGCGAGATCTCTTGAGTATCCTACTAGAATCCCCCAATGGCGTAGGGGTCACAGCGATCCTCCTCTACGTGGGGACGTAATGAAAATGTAGCACATCAAAATCGATATTATTAGCTCCAGCTTATCCGGGCCTCATCCACGTGAATGCCTCCTCGAGAGTCATCTTCCCCAAAATGCTATGGGGACTCTGATGCGGATAAAGCTGCGGTCAACACCATGCCTCTGCCCACAAGTATAAAGGTAGACTCTGATCATGCAACATAGATCTGGTTGCACCAACAATAGCGGTTCTTCCTCACCGGCAACCCGTTCATGGCGGGGGTTGGCAGAATACGATCATCTCTCGATGCCCTTAAGACCTGAGAAATCTAGCTGTCGAGGAATGCTCAGGTTATTAAATATGGAGCCTTGATCCTCTTTCTTGTTCGGTTCTCCACAAGAGCTCTGAACTCTTGGGCCGTAGAAGACATCACTCTTGGCCGAGGTAAATAGATCCAAGTCTTCCTCCAGTGGTCGTCTATGAATGTGAGATAAGACTCCTGAAAACCACTCAGGACTTAGGACATGGGCCTGCGTCATTATTATTATCCGGAAATCTAGTATCCTGTAGGTCTGTCATTTTGGCGGGAAGCGATGCCTTAACGCGGCGCGCACCCTGCATCACGATGCTCTGTCGATGCGGCACTCTGTCACAACTCTCTCGGTCCTCAAAGAGATCCATGATGTAGGGGAGCCATCCTACGATGCCACAACTCACGTAAATATCGTTGCTGTAGATCGGCTAGCGAAGTAGTGGCACGAAAATGTCTACATCAGGTTCGAAGTCTGCTTGCACTCCAATCCTCTGTGCTGGGTCCATAGAAGCTCCTCGAGGGGGATAAATCAATACACCAGACCAATAAACAAAACCTCAAAACTCTACATCACGGAGGGTGGAAGCCCGATAATCGGATTCTTCATCCGGGGACGAAGAGAACATCGTGAGCGAAATAGATTGGCAAGTTCTCTCTCCTAAAGAAAACTGTGCCCACCCCAGCAACAGTAACAATCATGTCATCTACCAAAGATATATCTGTCCTGACATCAGGATCTCTGAGAACCGAGAAGTGCTCTCGAATCAGTCATGAAAACCGGCGTACGTCTATATACGGATGTGCAGTGTTACTCAACAGTACGCAGCAAACATGAAAGGCACCTCCCTCTGGCCGGAGTGAAAATCTACGCCTCCTGTTTAGCGACGGCTATGCCACCCTTGTTTCTTCTTCTTTTTTGGGCACTGTCCAGCATAGTGCCGAACTTCTTACAAACAAAAGCACTTCACTTTGCTCATATCTCTATTTTGACCACTGCCCTGACCACTATCCTGACCACTGCTACTATCTGCTCCTCCTCTACTCCTCTGTTGTTGGCCCCCATTCTTGGGACCTTGCCGACCACCGCGGTAGGTCTTCTTCTTGCCCTTTGCCAAGAAGCAAGATCCTCTCCTGTCCACTCTGTCCTGAAGACTCTGATGCTAATCTGATATCCTCCTGGGCGAAGTCATCCACATCCTCTCCCATGAAAGCAGGAAAATGCTCCAACGGCAATCCCACGAATGAGCAGCCCATGGTTTGGTGAAGCTATGCAAAGCTGCCTCACCAAATAGTTGGGCTCAATCACCATAGGCGACTCCAAACCGTCTACGTCTGCGGGTAGATCCACAACGAATGATGGAATAGACTCATCCTTGAGCATCCGTATGCTCTGGTCTCTCATGCGAGAACGCCATCTTTAGAGTTCTCATTAGAGCTCTCGTGTATAAGTGATCAAAGTACGCCCATCATAGCCATGGGCGCTTCCGATCACATGGGGAATGATGTGATCTCGGACTCCATCGAAATCGTCCTCTTCGCCTTGTTGTTCCTCTTCACGTATTATACGCCAAAGGCCGGAGGCGATGGCGAGAGTCAGCGGGAACAATACCGATATGTCCATAGCTGGTCCTCCAAACGAACCATTACGGCATTTCAAGAAGACCCGGTTATAACTGATTAGCCTATTCTCAACCAGCATCACGAGATCGACGCCATTACCCAAACGCACTCCAAGCGATCTACTGTCAAGGATCACTGCCTCACTCTGTCCAAAAGCAGTGAAAGAGGCTGTGGAGCGGACCCCTCATTCCCAGTCCAATGGGTGTGAAAGAGATCCAAAATTTCAGCCTCACTCCTACAGCGTAGGTGTGAAAAGAGACTAAAATATCAGTGTCAGAAACAGCCCCAAACCCACTGCAAAAATATGCCAAGTGACAGCCATTGACTCCTTCAGTGTCAGCCACTGAAGGAGTCAATGGCTGTCCTCAAATTCTGCTCAACAAGGGTATATGGCAATACAAAGTTGCTTTGTCCAGGCTGATAAAGCAGGTCCCCAAGCGTCCAGCTCCAAAATCAGCGGCCAACTCATTCCTTCCGGCCGGTCTTCTTGTCCACATCTTTTTATTTCCTCTTTATTTTCCGTGTTCCATTGTTCTGGCCACTTTGTTTGTTTATTCCATGTTGTTCCATTGATTCCTTTTCCATTCCATTCCTTCCTTTCCTTTATCTCTTTTATCTTGTGGGCTGGCTTCCACCCGGCAACTCCATGTGTGTTTCCTGGCTATTTTTGGTCATTTCCCAGACTCCTTCCGTTCCTGTGTATATCTCTTTGTCCTTCCTTCTTTGGCCATGCTGGCCCGGTAAACTACTCCGGGCTTTCCACCCGGGGCTCTGGTGCCACTCGGTCTGCTTTCCTTCCGGTGTGGTCCCCTCGCTGTCCTGGCTGTCCAGCTCCACCTTGTGTCTTTGTGTCCTTCCGGCTCTCCTGATCCATTTCTTCTGGTGCGCCCTCCTCCCGTCATCTCCGGCCGGCCGCTCCTTCCGCTCCTTCCGCCTCCTCCTCCAGATCCACTCCGCTCCTCTCATGGCTATCCGCCCGCCTCTTTTGCCCTCTTTTCGCATCCGGCTAAAGATCCCAGGGATGGGCTCCATCCGTTGAATCCTTCCGTCTTGGCCTCCTGGTGGGTCACTATGTCCATCCGTGTGGTTCGTCTCTCCACATGTGCTATTTCCTGCCTTTCCTTTTCCTCTCATCCATGGCCTGTGTGCCTGCTGTCTCTCCTGTCCATCCACTCCATTTCCTCTCCACCTTTCCTCCTGTGTCCATGGTCTCTTCCTTGTCTCCGCCTTCCTCTGTGTGTCTCGTTCTCACTGGGTCCTCCTGTCTCCTGTCTCTCGTTCCACGTTTCCTCTGTCTCTTTTCCTCCTCTCTTCCTCTCCTTGGGTCTCCTCTCTTTTCTCAGTTTTCTCGGTTGTCTGTGTCTCTTGTGTGGTCTGTCTTCCCACTTTCCTTGTCCACCTTGTCTCTGTCTGTCCTTTCCTCCTTGGGTCTGTGTCTGTCTCCTCTCCATTTCCTTTGTCCCTCTTCCTTGGTCCGTTCCTCTTGGGTCTCTGGGTCCTCTCTCTCTCGTCCTTCTGATCTGTCTCTCTCGTCCTCTTCTGATCTTTCTCTCTCTCGTCTGCCTCTCCTCCTGTTCCCCATGGTGTGTCTCTCCCTCTCGGGTCCTCTCTTTCTCTTTCTATCTCTCTCTCTCATCCACTCTTCCCAATCTCTATCTCTCTCTCATCCACTCTTCCCAATATATTTCTCTCTCTCATCTACCTCTCTCTCCTACCAATCCCTATTCCCCCCCCCACTTTCATTATCTCCCTCTCAGGTCTCCCTCTCTTTCTCTTTCTCTCCCTCCTATTAAGTTTCGAGCTATTATTAGGTTTATTTTCAATTTTCTAGATAAAAATAGCATAGGTAGGATCACTGAGAGAAAAATAGTCACAAGATACACAACATTTATCCTAGGAAAACCTCACGGGGGAGAAGACCCAAAAAAAACTTCCTTAATATAGATAGCCAATACAATTCCAAGACAATAAACCAAAACACTAGAGAACATCCAACACTGAGCAATGTTCCTCTCTCTTCCTTCTTCTCCCAACTACATCTACCAAACTTGTACACTTGATGAGTGAATGAGTCGGTGAGATAATGAGGCATTGGCTTCCTTTATTTATACAACCTTACAAGCACTGGAAATGTGTATCTTCATTGGGCAGGGCCGACTTGTATTCTTACTAGTTAAAACAAATTTAATTAGGCCTGGGGGCCGACTTGTTAATTTGCATAATACAATTAGGGTTTTACCAATATGCAAAAGTAGATTTGGTCAATTGTAATGCCTGACATGATCAATCCACAAAAGGGGATTGATCACATGAATAATAACTCAATAATAAATAGAATACTCTTTGCAATTATCATATTTCAACACTCCCCCTTAACAAGAAGGGTATTCTACAACAACAACAAGAGAGAGAGAGGGAAACAACATCAACAACATCTGAAACACTGACTGACATATCTATAAATCATCGAAAGTTTTTCTCATCATCAATATCATCATCCACAACAAGGAGATGGAATGACATCATCATCATAAATAAAAGAACGAGGCTGATACAACATCAACAATCAACATCATCATCATAATCACAGCACAAAGGCCGGAGAAACAACATCATCATATCATGAAGGTTGGAGCAACAACATCATCACAACACGAAGGCTGGAGCATCATCAACATGAAGCTAGAATCTCATCAACATCAGCATGAAGCTGGAAATCTTTAGCATGAAGCTGGCATCTCATCAACATCAGAATGAAGCTGGAAATCTTCAGCACGATGCTAGCATCTCATCAAAATCAACATGAAGATCGAAATATTTAGCACTAGGATGGAATCTTAACAACATCAACATGAATCTAGAAATCTTCATCACAAGGCTGGAATCAACATCTTGTGGTACTATGATAGATCCAAAGGATCTCCCCAAGAATCAAAATATTCCCTAGGATATAAAATCCTAATATAGCTACCACTATTGACCAAAGTTAGCATATACATGCACAAGTACTTTGACAACCCGTCCTTATGGACCTTCGAGATCTGTCCAAGGATGATCAGTCCTCTAGGATATAAAATCCTAACTGAGATACCCTCTATTGGTCAAGATACCATAGTATCATCAACACTACTCCCCCTTTAGATGGAGGTCCTTTCAGACTATACCAATATTTTATCGAAAGTGCTCAAACTTTACAAGAGATAGAGGCTTGGTCAACACATCTACAGCATGTTCATCTGTTCCAACATATTGGAGATTTATAGTTCCCCTCTACATCATATCATGAATGAAGTGATACTAGATATCTATGTGTTTAGACTCATCATGGAACACATCATATTTATACAACTCTGGTTATCACATAGGATCACGGTGGTTTCCATATCCAAATCAAATAGATCTGTCTACAACATTTGAAGCCATATGGATTCAGAACTGGCAAAATATGTTGTATTATATTTTATTTTTGTTGTATTGAGAGAAATATTGGATTGCTTACTACTCTGCCATGAGATCATGGATGACCCCGGAATGAAAAAACATCTTGAAGTTCCCTTTCTATTAGAGACACTTTGAGCTCAATCTGAATCAGTATATCCATACAATCTAAAGTCATGATCTCTAGTATAACAAAGATCAAAATACAGTGTACCCTTAAGGTGTCTCATCACATGTTTTGCATCATCACAGTGAACACGTTTGGGTTCAACCAGATACTGATTCAAGGAAAAACATATATATGGCTTGGTATTCGTCGAATATATCATGAAACCAATAATATGTCTGTACAGAGCAGCATCAACCAATTCTAACGAGGTATCAACCAGGAGCTTCAACTTAATTTCCATGGGTGTGTTCATGGATTTACATTCCAACATATCAAACCTCTTCATTATTTCAACAGCATACTTCCCTTGGTTAAGGAAGATATTTTTTGTGCTCTGCCAAAACTCAAGACCTAATAAATAATGCATTAGGTATTTCATATCAAACTCTGTAGTGATCTTCTTCTTGCAATCTGTGATGAGATTTTTCTTCAAGAATAAATCATCTACATATAGTGGAAACATCCATGTCTCATCATTCATAACCTTGAAGGTTAGAATCAAATTTAATATTGGTAAATCCCAATCTCATTAGGAAGCTGTCAATTCTGCCATACCAAGCTCTATGAGCTTTCTTCATCTTGCAGACATGATTCTTTCTATCTTCAAATTCAAATCAAATTTTCACATCACTTTGTACCAACCTGGTACACTTGCTCAGCTACAACTCAATCTGCAAAGTCATGTGCTAGCTATATTTGTTTTATGAAAAGCAATATCTGTCTTACTGTCTGAGAGTATGTCCTCGACTCTTTCTACAACTGTTCATATGGAAGTGGGACTATGTACCTACATCTTCTCTGAAGTTGAAAATGGTTTCTCTATTCTCACTGTGACTATTGAAATATGAGAGTAACTCCTTTACTTCATCAAGACAACAACTTCATCTGAAACTAAGAGTGGCTCAATAATTGATACTCAAGGTAACTCTTCTTCTTTCATGGAGGTAACTCTATATTTTATTGTAGTCATGTATCCATGAACCAACTAATGTACTTCACCATCTTCCACTCAATTTTAAATATGGGGATTTCTCCCCCTAAATCTCATACTATATATGAATCATGCTTGTTCTGGTTGTTTTCATGAATACTCAAACTATTTCTTCAATTACTGGAGTAATTTTCTTGTCATAGTCTTCCCCCTCTTGCTGAGAGAATCCTCTAGACACACATCATAATTTGTACATCTATAACATTCTTGATCTATTATATAAATATTGGAAGTCAATACTAACTTCTCTTCTAGTCTCATGAAAAAATCCATATCCTAGTCCTTCTGACTAGTTTCCTTCTCCATTACTGAAACAAGGGAGTCTTCCCAGGAGATTTCATATCTCCTAGAAGTTTCTGAAGCTACGATATAGTCTTCTCATGGAATCTGTCTCCCAGTCCTAGAAGTTGTCTCTTCATATGATCCTTTCTGAGATCAGGCTTACTCTCGATTTCTTTTGAGTCTACAAGGACTTCATCATCTCTTATGGGGTATACTTGGTGTTGAATACCAAGTCTAAATATGAAAGGTTGAGTCAAACTTCAAATGAGTTGTTCTTCCTATCAAGGTGGCTTCATTATCCTTTGACCAAGTCTTATGTGAGTTCATGTTCTAATGTTTGGTCATATTTGGATTCTTCTGCTCCTTACAATCAATCTTCATATGAGATACTCTAGATCTCAAAAATGGATTCTTCTTCATCTTCTTTGGTACATGGATGTATACCTCCATGTCCATGACTTTAGTAGTCTACTTCATGTCTCATCTAATATGTTTCCTTATGTAACCTTCACTATTTCTTCCTCAAGGTTATCACCTATGACCTAAACCAAGGTCAACAAAACAACATGCATGAATAATACTCTTTTTGATAAAAACAATAGCATGAATAATCATCACAGTAGCTCCTTTAGAGCTATCACTTGTGACCTTCTTGAAAAAAAGATAAAAAGTAAGAAATACAATACAAAATGAGATCAACACTCTTATAGTGTTTTGATCAAACATTCATCCATGGTAACCTAGAACCAACACATGAAGTTTCTCCTAGAGGAGATGTTACTTGTATCTAGTAAATGATTACATTAAGCATTTATCTCAATATGCTCACATGCTACCAATTATAATACTTTTCAAAGACGACTACCTCAACTATAGTGTTTACTTGTAAAGGGGTAGTTATCAACTTTTCATGTGCAACTTTGAATCTTATCAAATTAATTAATCAAACCTGGAGCCTTGTCCTCAAGAATGAGTGTGTTTCTTTTCTTCCAAGTCTCCTTCACTCAAGATGACAAGTTGTTTCTTCAAACTGTCTTTTGTACTAAGACAATATGTTATCTTGAAAGAAGGATGGGTTAGAGAATAAACTCTATGATCTCAAGTTTAATCAACCTTTATAATTTTTACCAATGGTTAGTATGATTTCAACATATAACCTATATGTTTATGAGGTCAAAATAATGTTACGACAAGTAGATGCAAATCACAATAATCAAACCTGGGGTGAATTATTTCTCTGAACATGTTGGATATGAGATCCTTCTTGATCTATGGCAAGAGATCCCTTCTCCTACAAATACAATATTAACAATTTACACATATGTAAGTGCATACCTCTAATAGTATTTGCAGGTAGTGGCACCATTTGGTAGCAGCGGTAATAATTACCAACCCTTTTAAAAACTTCAAGGGTGACTGCAACTAGTACTGTAGTTGATACTTAAAATGACACTGCAACTGAAATTGATACTGCAACTGATTCTGAAACTGCAACTGCAACTGCAACTTAGGGTTTTATGAGAAAAAACTATGTTTTCAAACTTTAAATTTTGAAATTCCGATGTAGGGACTAGATGCACTCAGGTGAGGCGAGTTTGTTGGAGTTGTTAGATTTCAAAAATTTTAAGTTTTTTCCCTTGAAAATTGACTTGTGAAAATCTAGAATGGTACTTCTAGTATTGATTCTAGTTTCCTGGTTTTTCTGGTTTTCTAGTACTTCTGGTTTTTTGGTTTTTTAGTACTAGTCAAAACTAGGATTTGACTTTCTGGAGGCTCTATCCACTAAAAAGGTGCTCTCAATATGCCAAAATATTTACTAGGGTGGGGCACACTTTTCTAGATGGTTTTTAGGAAAAAAATCATTTCCAATAAAAAAACCCTAATTTTCTTGTACGAAAACAGTGACATTTTTGCTTATCTAGTGAAAGGTGCTCTCTTCAAAATGGCTCTCATACAATGTTAAATTTTGATCTATTACTAGGTTTCTTTACTAGATAAAAATAGCATAGGTAGGATCAGTGAGGGAAACACAATCATAAGATACACAAAATTTATCCTGGGAAACCCAAAATTTATCCTGGGAAACCCTCACGGGGGAAAAAAACTAGCAAAAAATTCCTTAATATAGATAGCCAATACAATGCCAAGACAATAAACCAAAACACTAGAGAATATCCAACACTGTGAAATGTGCTTCTCTCTTCCTTCTTCTACCAACTGCAGCTACCAAACTTGCAAACTTGATGAGAGAATGAGTGAGTGAGATAATGAAGCATTGGATTCTTTTATTTATACAAGCTAGCAAGCACTCGAAAGGTGTCTCTTCACTGGGAAGGGCCAACTTGTCTTCTTAGTGGTTAAAAAAAAATTAATTAGGCCTGAGGGACGACTTCTTAATTTTCATAATACAATTAGGGTTTGACCTGTAATATCCCTAAGGCCAAACCCAATTGTAATCTAGATGAAAATTTACTTAAGTTGGTGAGTTGTATGACATCATTTTATATGCACATTTCATGGTATAGTGCACACTTGTACTGCGTAGTAAAAGGAGGAAGTGTTCACATTCTTGGATACCACACGCAACAACTTGAGTGTGCGCGATTGTGAGGCCAATGACCCTTGTGTATATTTTATGTTTTATAGGTTGATGAGCTAGTTATTATAATCTAGGATGCTTATGTTTTGATTAGGTCAGAGAGCCTAGATGTTAAAGGCCAGTGCACCTATTTTTGTACATGTCTCATAATTAATATAAATACATCATTGCGCGCAGACTGACCAAAAAAAAAGAGATGGGGGACTAAACTCCACTGGTTAGGGAAGGGGAGGGGCTAAGTTAAGGAAAGGGGCTAAGCTAGGGATCTTAAGCCAAAAAGAAATATTATATTAATATTTCTTAAATATAAAGTATGGATAATTATTTTATTCTAAGTTCTAAAGTTGGGGACAAGTGGGCCAAAGTAGCTCCCAACATGAAAAGTGTCAAGTTGGGGACATGCATACATATTGTTGGGACTTAGTTCATTTCCTATCATCATTATCCATGATTCCTTCCATCATTCAACGATCCAGTCAATCATCCATGAGTATTCACACACCATTGAGTTATCTTTTGTATCATCATGACTGTACCTAAACCCGTATCCATAGCCATTTTGTGTTGGTTTATCTAGTTAGCTTGTGAGATGGATTGAAGAAACGGGTTATCAGACCCGTGAGAAATTCTCTTGGTGAGAAAATTGTTGGGGATTGATTTCTTGAAGGTGTTGAACTACAACTGCAGGGCTCTGAGACTTCCTGTCCGGCCTGTTGCTGAATCCCTAGAAGGGAAGTGGGGCAACCGAGGGACTGTTGAGAAGAGAAGGGGCACACTTCCTGGGGTGGGACATGCATGTGGGGAATGAGGGACTATAGGTTGTTAGTTGAGTGAGCACTTGAGATGGAGTCTTCCCTGTTGTCCATGAGCCTTTAGCCTGGTTAGGAATCCCTTTACCCGGGTGGATTTTAGTCCCAACTCGGGGGTGACTCACTGTTGAGAGTGATGAACAGTGTGGTCTAAGGCTGGGAGGTTCATGGAAGGTTTGCATGTAGTTGGTGACATTCTTACCAATATAAGTGCCAATCTGCGTGATAAATTTACATGCTGCATTGTTATGTATGTGTTTATATTTATGGGTTTATCTTATGTGTGTTTATAACTCTATGTAAATTTATGGGTATTTCTTGTATATGTTGCATGTATATGTTTACTGTCATTTTAGTATGAATATGTGCATTTACATAACGTATTTTTCTGTCTACGTTTTTATATATATATATGCTTTCGTAAGAGTTCTATGTGCATATGTATTTTAATTACATGCAGTTCAAAAAATTTATGTGGCATAGCTCAATTAGATGTTGGGTATGTTATAGTATGTTTCGCAGAGAGAACAAGAGAGTTCTTTGGCATAGCGTGGATCGACATGGATGGTTAGGGACGTTACAACATGGTATAAGAGCTTTAGTTTTCGACACTGAGCCTGGATGGGCCGAGAAAGTTGAGTTGAAGCAAAATGCCACAAAGGATTTATTTCGAAATGTCCAAATTTCAGTTTGTAGAGCATTCATGGTAAAAAGCAACAACAACGACGTGCAATTGGGAAAAGCACCAATTTATGTTGTTAAATTCATGGGAAAATGTAGGAATTCATCCAAGTGGTGAGATATTAATGGTTTAATATTTGTTCTAGAAAATTCAGACCTAGAATTGGTCGAATTTGATGTCGCAGTGAAGCTGTGACAGATGGAGAAAAATTGGTAATTAAAATTCCCAATTCGTGAATTGATTTTTGGATAAATTCATTCCAGAAATGTCAACCCACAGTGATTGTTGTTGCAGAGGTTGAACGGATGTTATCGAGGTGAAATTGAACGAATTTCATAGTTACAGAATGTCTATGGTAAATTGGGGAAAAAAGTTAAGCAAAAGCCCCAATTTTTGCTGCGGAATTCACAAGGAATTGATGCACATCAAAATGAGTGTGTG
>SNQJ01S0156743.1:0-22251 GCA_010110895.2 Picea sitchensis
TCATTAAATTTATCAAACATATGCATGAAATCCCTAACAAATCATCTAAAATCTCAAAGACATTACACAGATCTACTATACAAAGCCGAGGAAACCAAGAGAACAACCTATTGGGCTAATACCCACAAGAGATGGAAAGTTTCATCAAAGGATCATTCAAGCCATGTGTAATGAGGTGATATGGTTTTAGGGATGTCCATTCATAGTCAGACCAAGGGCTGGTGTTGTCTGTGGGTGCCTTTGTAGGAGGCGAGCTGTACCCGTCATGGATGCATTTTTTCCAAGCCTGTTTTGCCTTATCTTTCTTTTATTGATTTTTTACTACAAGCTCTGATGAAGAGGACACTGCCTTGGCTTGGTGGCTAGAGCTAACAAAATTACCCACTAGTATCTTCACAGAAATGAGAAGGCTGGCTCGTGATGAGACCCCCTTTCCTTTGGCCATGCAACCAAAGGTCACTTCCCTGGTTTGGTGACCAGATGGTGGCAATGTCATACTGCTAAATACCTATGAACATAATGGGCGGGCTCGTGATGAGACGTCCCATCCTCTTGGTTGAGTCTTGCATTTATTAATTTTATCATTTTCTTAGGGTCCCTTAGTTTCTTGTAGAGGCTTTTATTGCCTTCTCGGGGGATCCCTGATGGCGAAGCATCTAGGTTTTCATTTTCCTATGGATTTTATCTTTACCATCTACTTTTACCCCTACGACGCTGGCCCCTTCTATTTTGAGCCAAAGATGTACCTGGAATGTCATCCCCAGCCAGCTGGACTAGAGAATGGGATGGATGAGTGGGAGTATAAGATGAAAAAGTATTAAGATGATGGGAGTGAATGATGGCTCTGCAAATCCCCTTAGTCACTATAGCAAAACCCATGAATCTTGGCTTTGAGTTGCCCCATCAAGCCTACTTATGATGGTCAAGTGGATTAGTGTAAAGATCCAAGCAGTCATCAGAAAATGGAAAACATATGCATATATAAAGAAGGTATGTGATCAAATATGACACATACCGTGATACCTGCGGACCAATTACCTCATGGAGCAAAGAGCCCTCTCGATGCAAAAACCCGGTAGGTAGTGATGGAAGTTGAATGTGTGACGGGACAAAGTCACGGTGAGAAGAAGAAGATGGAGCCCTCAGTATTACTCAAGAATCATAACATCTCGATGCTCATGTCTAGGACCATGTGGGCCTCGGACATGATCTCCTAGATATCCCTAGATATACGAGGATAGCAAGCCCTATTCTAGTTTAGTTTTGGTAGGCAAAGAGGTGGGCGTTTTGCTAATTAAGCCAATGAGAATAATTCACACATCAATGTCTATCCTAAGATGACCTAGCCATAACTTTAATACCAAGCAAGAGTTCAAAAAGAAATAGGCGATCATCTTAGGGTTAGGATTAGTAAGTCACTAGGGTTAGTTAGGGTTTAATTTTTGATCTTTAGAGGATTTGTTTTAACACTTCTATAGACTCCAGCGTTGTAGTATTAGACCCTAGTGCCTTGCAAGGGTAGAAGTAAAGGTCAAGGGAAGTAAGGCTAAAGTCTTGTGAGAATCTAAATTTAAGGACAAAGAAGGTTAGGCTTTCTAGTTCTGCAATGGCCGAGCCACAAAGTCAAACCCTAAGGGGAGGAGATGCATTAGGTGTTGCTTAAGCAAGGCCTCATGTATCCCTCTTTCCTTAAAACTTCGATTGGCAAAAGCAGTAGCTTTAAAACATAAGTCTGGGATGAAAATTGTTGCTTAGGGACAAGGCTTTTTCAAACCCACAGAAGTCAAACCCTATGTGTAAAATCAGGTGGAGCCTAGGGCGTCTTCTTTCTTCAATTTATGTTCAAAACTAACTTTCGGAAAAAGGAGAATTAGTGTAGCAATGGCTAGGCTATATTCCCCTTAATCCGTAGCTATTAAATTTCTATCATGGGGACATGAAGCAAGGACCTACTTGTGCTTGCTACCTAGGGAGTTTCAATGATTAAAGCATAATAATAACAATGTAACCATAAAAAGTAAGAATGTTTAACCTACAACCATTCAATCAAAGAAGTTTTGCATAGAAAATATACACTTACAAATCAATGAAGATCTTATCAAAACCTGATTTGTAAACCTTCCAAATGATAGAAAACACCATAAACATGCCAAGATGATCCTCCTCAAGTGTAACGCCTCAACTCCAAGAGTAATGCAAGAAAAAAGACTAAAATTTATCCTCTCCTGAGAGGGAGTTGTGTTATGTTAAAAATGAGAGGCAGCGATCCTCTTTATATCATTCAAATGACCTTTAATTACAAAATAGGTCTCAAACAGCAGAACAAGGTTGACTAACTGTTTTACATTATTTGTCACATTAAATGCTAAGTAATAAAATTATGAGCTAAAGGAGGCAGTCAGGGCCTCTCTGAGGAGGCAGTTGGCCTGTTCAGATCATATACACACTTGCTAGTAGGCTAGAATTATCCTTGGTGTGACTCGGAACCTGGCCATCCTAGGTTCAAATCCACAACATCACCTTGGTAGGAACCTCTTCATACAGGCTCACTCTAGGGAAGCCAAGGGGGTTGTCCTTAGTTACTAGGTGTAATTTTAGTTTCAATGTTATAGGAGTTAGTTTAATTTTGTTAAAGGCTAAAAGGGAAAGCAGCCTATGATGAAAGGCAGCAAATGCAAGTGCAAGTCTATTCTAAATGAAAATTAGCCCTTTCCCTAAATTATTAAGACTAGTGCCTAGGTTGGGCAATGGGGTCAACTAAGTTTGAGGTGGTTTATTACAAAAAGTATTACAATGCAAACAGAGTTAAACTACCCTAAAACCCAAGGTTATTATTACTCACAAAAAGAATACTAAGTGTTATAATGATTACACCATTTACAAAGATATTACAATAAAATACACAAAAAGTGTAAAGTGATACAGCAATTGGCCAAGCATGCTCACAATAAAACTTACTCTATTGGACCGCTAACTACTGGTAACCACACAAAACACTCAAGAACCAAAGAAAGTGGTACCTCCCCAAGTGGGATACTCAACACTTTCTTGATTCACCCCACAACAACCAATTAACAAGATATTCAATTGTTATACTCGAAATGTTCCACATAGACATAAGGAAACATAAAACAATAAGTTTAACCATTAAAGATAGATTAAACAATGAAGTTATCACCAATATGTTTTCTGTACATACATCTAATTTCCCCAAACAACAAAAGGTGATCTATGCAACTAAGTGTTTAAGGAGTTTCTTAAAGATTGATTAATTTTATTTCTTCCCCTAAACTAAATGTGGTAGCTTCAAGCTTCCTCCTCCCTTGTGGAAATATTTGCTTGGGTGCTCAATATAGTAAAGACAAGCGAGGGTGCACCTAGCTTCCACAGTCAGCCACAGCCAGTAGGAGTACTTCTAGAAAAGTCTCTAGCGAGGAAATCCATAGAGATGGTCCCCACCATATGCATTGTTTCCTCCCACCCATTTTAGATGGTGGAAATGGTGAGAATGAAGCCCTAAAATGTTGTCTAAGTATTATTATGACCCACGGGTGGGTCTTTAAATTAATGTTTGGTTAATTTTAGAAGTGTTTTAGTGCTTCAAAAGATAGATTGAACAATGAGATTATCACCAATATGTTTTCCTATGCATACATCTAATTTCCCCCAAACAACAAAGGTGATCTATGCAACTAAGTGTTTAAGGAGTTTCTTAAAGATTGATTAAATTTTATTTCCCTTCCCCCTAAACTAAATGTGTGCTTCAAGCTTCCTCCTCCCTTGGCCAAATGACTGCTGGGTGCTCAATATAGTAAGGCAAACGAGGTGCACCCTAGCTTCCACGGTCAGCCCTGACAGTAGGAGTACTTCCCGAAAAGGATCTCCCCAACGAAATCACGAGATGGTCCCCCACCACTTCCTTCTGTTGTTTTCCTCCCACCCATTTTAGATGGTGGAGATGGCTGAATGAAGCCCCTAAAATGTTGTCTAAGTATTGTTATGACCCGCGGGTGGGTCTTTAAGTGTGTTGGGTTAATTTTAGAAGTGTTTTAGTGCTTCAAAATTTGACGTTTAAGGGTATGGACGAAATGAAAAAGCTTGCATAAATGTGTTTAAAAGCTTGAAATTAAAGAGCATTCACCACATCAAACTTAAATGGAAAAGATACAATAGATATGTCAATTAATTATAAACCATTCCACATGAAGATTGCAAGTTAAGTGTGAGATTTAAGCAAGGACAACTTGCTACATATAACAAAAAATAAAAACTTGCTTGAAATGTTTAAGTTAAAAGTGTGATAGATGAAACCATGAAGCAACTTAACTTAAATGTAGTGAGTGCTTGAATGATAAGGCTGAAATAAAATGTCTTTAAACCATGAGATCATGCCACATAAAATGAAAGAGCATTAGGTACATATAAACATCACATCATCATCATAGACATTTAACTTTTAACCAACATGAAAGGGCAAGGATCACTTGCCTTAATGAGAGTGTGAAGAGATTCTATGATCCAAGATTACTTATCACCATGAGAGTTAATCATTAAAGTGAAATGTGTCTTAGGAAACAAATATTAACAATATAGTGATTAAGATGTCATAGCCAAAAGATTAGATCACCTATGCTTAGCACATGAAAAGACAAATAACTTATGAAACCAATAGATCTAGCATTTAGAATATATCACAAGTTATTAGGAATCCAAGCATAAGAACTAAACTTGCATGAAAATAAATTAAGTGTGAGTAACCATATGCTTGGAAGATAAAAAGTAAAGTAACTTATGATAGCAAGTAGATTAAGCACTTAAGATATGTCACAAGTTATTTAACTATGAGCAATAAGATCAAAGCACATGAAATGAACTTAATGAAAGGAAAGTATGTTTGATGACTTATCTAGATTATTGAACCATTAGAGAGCATAAAGACATCAAATAAAGATTATTTCCCTTTAGGTCGTGCGGTTTTGGGGATTGCTCTCCCAAGGTGTCGGTCATGTGATTATTATTTGTGAAATAAACTTGAAAAGAAAGAGAGAAACCACTTGCAATGGCCAAGGTGGAGGCAAGCCTTCCTTTCTTGGCCAAAGAGGGTTGTGATAGCTTAAGAAATTATTTGAGATGAATCAATGAATAAAGAATAACTAACTAGAAAAATGAAATAAACTAATCTAGGTTAGTTTTAAATTATGGGCCCAAAAGAATGAAGAAAATATGAAAGAAAAACTTGGAAATTGAAAGAGAGAAGTAAGAAAATGTTACCCAACCAAGTAGTAGTTTGTTGGGAAGTCTTCTAGGTGTTTTTGGGTAGCATATCCCTTTGGATCTGTCACTAACCTGCAAAAAACAGCAAGCAAAAGCTTGCTGGAAATGCTGCAAAACACACCAAACTTGTCAAAAAAAATCTGCTTTTACACAGAATTTTTTTGCATACAAAAATCTGAAAATGAAAATTTTATTTTTGACCTATCTAAGATTGTTAAAAGCTGAAATATATATGTGAAATGAATGTAGCAAGTAAAATGGAATAAGAAAAAGTCAAGGAGTGTAAGAAGGACTGGTGGGCTCCTCTTCGTGCTATCCCGATGAATCGCTCTGAGATGACACCATGAAAACTTAGAGAAATATGTGGAAGCATGGAATAGATAGTTATCTTGAAATGAACTTAGAATGAAATACTTACAAAACCTAGGCTATCAACATAGCATAAGCTAGCAAGAATACTTTTTGCTACCCTACCCAAGCAAAATACTTTACCCAAGATCTATCACCCGATAACATAAAAACAATAACCAACAATGCTCACCTCATGTGTGTGCAACAACTAGAATACTCATAGATGCTCCAATGATCCTCCAAATCTTTTTCTTTGTGCCAAAAGTGTGAGAGTGTTGCAGCCACTAGTTGCTACAAAGACTTTCAAGAGCAATGGTGAAATGGCAAGATGGCAAGAACAAGAAGATGGGAGTGAAGAGAGATTTTAGCATAGTAACTCTAGCTCAAAGATTGGTGAGTTGAAAGGGTGAGGAGGCTTCTCTTTATACCTCAGAGGAGAAAGTGAGGCACTTGGATCCTTCAAGTGTCAAATCCAGTAGGCACCAATCTCAAGAGGGGCACCCAAAGTTAGGGTTTGGGCATGTATTGATGAGTGAGTGAAATTGTAAAAGCATTAGATAGGTAGCAAACTATGCAAGAAGTAGCACTAGTCAAAGGAGGGCCCACGTTCCATATTTAACAAGTAGAGTTAGGTTTTGGGTTTTGAGGAGAGTTTCTCAGAGAGCTAGCTAGAGTGAGGCGTGAGCTAAGGAGAGAGAGAGTTTAGAGCAGGTTTAGGGGTTAGGTTTTGGTATTGTGAGTGTCTAGAGCACCTCATGTGAAGGGCCCTCCAAATTTCAAGAGCATGAAACAAGGGAATTGGTTGAGAGGGACATTTTCCCTTAAGAGTGAGTTTAGATGGGTGAGGGTGAGTAAAGAGGTTGGAATAGGTTTGGTAAGTTGTGGGTTTTGGGTTTGGGTAGTTAGGAGGGTATAACTTGCTCATTTACACCTTAACATCCACTCCACACTAACTCAAAATTACAATGTTTTGACATTTTAGTAATGTCACATGTATTAAAATTGTTGTTTGACTAAGACTGACTCTGAGAATTAGACCCCAAGACATGAGATTAACTTAGTCAGAAGTGGGCTGAAAGTGGTCTATATAGTTGAGGTGCCTATTCCATTTCTTTTGAGCACAAATACATATCAAAACCCCAAGATCCAATTTTTACAACATTAGCTCAAAAATAATTAATTAATTAAATTAAAAATTTAATTAAATAAAAAAATTTCCATATCTATGAACTTCAAATGAATTCCGTTAGAACTTTCTACAGCATGCATGGTTATTTACATCATTTCTAAACAATGGCTACCAAAGGATGAGACCATCAAGACGTCGTTCACCACTTTGAATGAAATTATTGCATGTGTGGAGGAAAAGCTCAAGGGAAGTGTTGAGGCAGAGAGCCAGGAGTTGACAGCACGAGGATAAAAAAGCCTTGGTGAAAGGAATTCTCCCAATGAGAACATCCTAAGGTACCTGACCTAAGTATGATCTATGTAGACTTATTACATTATCAGCCCATGAAGTCTTTGAGAATTTCATTTACAAAGAATTTGTGTTGGGGTATCAGATGCCAAAGTAGAACCAATACTGTCCTCATCAAATTTGCATCTAGTGATGCATATTCATGGCACATAGATTGACCCCTATATTTGAAGTAGACGTTGGCCCTTTTTGGGAAGCACAGCATCCAGAGACCAAAGCGTTGGCCCTTCTAGGGCCTCACGCAAGCTGCCACATGTGACAAATGGTCCAAGCACACTACCACACCCTCTAGAAAACGTCCAACCTGCACTGGATGGCGTCCTGTCCATCAAAATCCATCATCTCATATGCAGCGGGTGATCCCCTAAGTAGGAATACGCCAAAAGGAGATTTTTGGTGAGGGCGTCTTCTTCTTCTTCATGCAGGGCTCGTCTGGCGTTGTCTGACTCACATCATCCCAACAACCATCGATGACTCTTCACATCCCATGGGTCTGAACTAATCCATATCCCCATGTGTGCAGGTCCATTGATACTTGCTCGTTGGGTATGGTCTTGCACATAAAAGACTAAGCCCTCCATGGGCTCATCAGGTCTTCGGGATCATAGCAATACAAATCATATTTCATCATTAAAGTTATCAAATAAATGCATGGGGATCCCCTAACATATATCATCTAAGATCTCAAAGACATTACACATATCTACTATACAAAGTTGAAGAAAATAAAATGAGAATAACCTATTGGGATAAGAACCACAAGAGATGGAAAGTTTCCTCGAGAGAAGATCATTCAAACCATGTTTTATGAGGTGATAGTTTTAAAGGATGTCCGATCTGAAAATAAGACCCGAGGCGGAGTGTTGTCTGTAGGTGCCTTTGTAGGAGGCAGTTGTACCCTTCATGGATGCATTTTTTCCGAGTCCTTTATTGCCTTTATTTTCTTTTATTGCTTTTCTTTCTTTTTTACTTCAAGAGTATGACGGAAGGACCTTGCCTTGGCAGTGACCAAGTACAATGTTACTTGCTTGGTATCTTAGAGAGATGATAAAATTTTATTTTCGTGATGAGACCCCTTTGGCCCTGCAACCAAGGTCAGCATGGCGTGGTGACAGGATCGTGACAATGTCCTCTGCATTGGATACTTATGAACGCAATAGACAGCTCATGATGAACCTCCCATCCTCTTAGTTAGGTCTTGTTTATTATTTTCTTAGGGTCCCTTCCAGTTTCTTCGAGAGGCCTTTATTGCCTTCTCAAGGATCCACTGGGCGAAGCATCTATAGGTTTAATTTCCCTATGGCTTTATCATCTTTTACCGTTGCTTTTACCCCACAGGCCTTTAGCCCTTCTTCCCCTGAACAAAGTGTAACCCTCAAAGAGTCATCTAATGGCGGACTAGAGAATAGGATGGATGTCAAGGGGTATAAGATGTAATATGATAAAATGGTGGGAGAAGAACGATGGCTCTGTAAAATCCCCTTGGTGGCTAACCAAAACCATAGATATCAACTTGCTAAGTCACCCCATCATCACTAACAATGGTCAAGTGGATTCTTGTAAGATCCAAGCGGTCCATCCCAGTAAGAAAGGAACCTAATGCATATATAAGAAGGTTATAATGATCAAACACTTGTACATACCATGATACCTCGGACCAATTACCTCCTTCAGAGAAAGAGTCCTTTTGATGCAAGTCCAATCCAGTGGTGATGGAAGCTGTTGTTTTTGACAGGACAAATCTGGCGAGAAAGAAGAATATGGAGCCCTCGAGTGTGCTCGATTCAATCTGCTCTCGTGCTCCATGTCTAGAACCTTTGGGCCTCGAGACATGATCTCCTAATTATCCCTAGATATGGGGATAACATCTGGCTCCAGCTTCGGGGACATGTGCTAGCTGTAGAAGCGCATGAGAACCTCAACAATCTACGGCATAAACCTGTTGCTCACTTGACAAGAAAGCATTAACAACACAAGGTGGGGTGGTGTTGCCACCCAAAATAATATAAGCATACATATGAAATAAAGCAATCAAGATGCGCCCATAAGGGAAACAAACAATAAATGCATATAATACCGTAATGTGCCCTACCTAGTCATAATTACGCTGTAATCATATCCCACCACCACAGGTAGAGGTTTGACGTCAAGTTGATGGTAATGAAGCCTTCTTCCTTAGATGGACAAATAATAAAAGAGTTATCTATTGATTCCATTCCGACCTTGAAGAGATGCGAATACGTTAATATGCTTTCCCTTTACATTGTTAGGCTCTCCTTTACAGATATCCCACATCATACTAACTCTCCCTCCTTGTATTTTGGATCTTGCATTTTTAGGTTCCTTGAAGAACCACACGGTGTATCTCTTGAGGGAGGTGGGTGGGATACAGGTAAAGAGTTTCTTGTGGGGACGGATGTATCTGCACTTCGTCTTCATTCTTTGGCCTTTTTCAGTATTTTGGTGATCCTACTTCTTTACTTTGAAATTGGTCTAGAAGTTGTTGATACTTCTTTCTTGGGCCATCCAATCTGGTCAAAGTCTTCTTCAATAGTAAAGGGCATGTCTTCCGCAGAATATTCTTGAAGAGTTTGTGTCACATCCTTTGCTGCTCATTCTTAGCAGGCGCAACATCATTCACATGTGTTCCAATTAGTGTACGTTGAGTAAATAGTCAGGTTGTCCCATCCTTCAAGAGTAATCTGAGAAAATGTGAGGTCCATCTCAAGGGATCCGCCTATCATCGTACCAAACTTTCTAGACAAAAGCATTCCCCACATCGAGACATCAATGACTATAATATCTATTCGGATTGTCTTCTCGGGGAACTCCTTCAGTTGTGCTTCGATATTTTCAATTACACCATGTGTAGGTATAGCTTTGGATTCAAATCCACACACATTTAAACGAGCTACAGTTACCTTTAAGCCCATCTGTTGCATGACTTTGAGAAACATCATATTTGCACCAACACATGTATCCGGCATCGTTGTTGAGATATTTATTGTTCATTACAAGAGTCATGAAGAAAGGATTTTTCCCAAGTAGTGGATCACGAAATGATTTGCTTGCAGCATAATTAGGGCCCATATGACCAACCGTCACGAAAAGAAGTTGTTGGAAAGCGTTATTTGATGAAGGGATCTTAATGGCTTCTTTGAGAGGAACATTCATGCATTTTTTCCAAAGCTCCTTCAAGGTCAAAATCAAGGGTAATCTTGTTAGCTTTGGGATTCTTAGGAGGAAGAACTTCATAAGAATTTGATTGATCACTTGTAGATTGGCAGGTTCCTTCTCAGATACACTTGGACTTCATGCTTCTTTAGCTTCTCTCATGATTATTAGTCAAGTTGTTGATTATGGCTAACCTTGTTGTTCAGGCTGCCTCCTTCAGGGCTTGTTCATGTTCTTCGCCGGTGATGTTTATCTGAGGGACGTCTGAGAAGTAGTCAAAGTTATTAACTTGTTGTTGGCTATCATTGTAAGGACACTCATTCTCACAATGTGCTTCTTGCCTCGGACACCGAAGGATTTTCATCCATTTGCAGATGCCAAATTGTTTGGGACTTCATTTTCATTTTTTCGGTTTGTAATTTTGATTCCTCTTTTGGAATGTCCCTTTGAATGGAGGTATAGGCTTTAGATGCAGGACCTTTCAAGTCTCACGATCGGTTCATCATTTCCTCTTAATTCTTCATGATGCTATCCATTGAAGCTTACATCTTACTCATCTTGGTGCATAGATGAAGCCGAACTCAACATTGTACTATTTTTTGCTTGACATCTATCTTCCCCTAGGGTTGGCAAAAGGCTAAATCTTGGATGAAAGGAGATTTCCTTCAATCTTTTATTTGCAAGCTCTTGGGATTCTTAGATGGATTGAGGCCTTTGTCTCGAAATACCTAATAGCCATTGAAAGACTTAGTATAAAGGTGCATGAGATAATCATCTTTAGGATGATGGCTTGCAGGAATTAAATAGAGCAAAGCTTCAAATCACAGTATGAAACTCGAGATGGATTCATTTTTATGTTTGGCAATCCCATATAACTGTGTAAGCAACATGTTTGGGTCTTCATGATGCTCCACCTCACAGGAAAAGTTCTTCAAGTCTATCATGCAATGCTTCCATGGTATTTTCAAGATACCAAAACGTCTTGCAGCATCGTAGGGGTAGCAGAGAAAAACTTCATGACCAAAGTCTTGACATCAACAATAGGGTAATTTGAAAAAATGCCCTGAAACTACTCATATTACTCTTTGGAGCTGGTAGCATGGTGCGATAAACAAGGCAACCACTTTTCATGCTTAAGGTGGCATTGCCTCTGATGGCAGTATGGCCGACATGTCTAAAGCAGAACAGAGTTAGATGACCATTGTCTGATTGTTGATTGGGTTTGTAATCTTTGGTTTGAAAGTAGACATGTTTAGGAAGTCTCTTTCCAAAAAAGTGACTTGACCATGAGTTAGCATGAGGCTTCCTTTTGAAAGCTAGAGGAGGTTGAACCTCTTTTGGTTTGTGGAGTGTGAATAGTTTCTGAAACTACCAAAGAATAGGTAAACAAAGTAGTGGAGTTGCTGATGGCTGAAAGGACTTCAAAACTTTACCAAGGTTTTATCAGATTGAGGAAGGGTTGTTCAGTGTTCACACTTGGCGCCAAAATGTTATCACTCGGTTGTAGTCAAGGTCAAATGTCTTGGCTGGAAGGTAGGGACCAAAGTGGCGTAACAGGAGCTTACCACCTTGTCACCTCGATGGGGAGATCTTTCTATTGAGGGTGGCTAATCCCAAGGGAGACATCCCTAATGTGTCACAGGTTATGAAAGGTCTAAGGTTTAAAAGATCAAGATGAGGTTTTCCTTTCCTGATTCACGCCAAGAAGGAATAGTCAAAATGAATGAAGGTATTCCACAGAACATGCACTTGTTTGCGAGACAAAACAATAATGATACTGGTACATGCAATAGTGGTTAATAATTCATAAATCAATGAATATCAATATTAGGTATGAGCATATATATAAATAAAAGTAATTATTGTGAAGTCAATGATTGCAATAATAAAGGCTATAGCTAATAATACTTCTTCAATAAATACCAAATGATAGAGCATTCAATGTATACAAATTAAGTCAGCAAGACTATCAAATACCATTAAATATGCTCACATATAATGTTGTTGCATCACTATGCAGATTTAAGGTGACGTCGGCCCTATTTTAGGTTAGTTTTAGCTTAGACAATAAAGTTGACGTTTTGCTAATTAAGCCAAATGAGGAATAATTCACATCAATGTCTATCACTAGACTGACCCTAGCATGACTTTAATACTTAAGCAAGAGTTCAAAGAGGCAAGGCGTCATCTTGGGTTAGGAATTGATAAGTCGCTAAGAGTTAGTTAGAGTTTCAATTTTTGAAAGCTTTGGAGAAGGTTGTTTTAGCACTATAGACTCAACGTTGTAGTGTGGACTATTGCCTTGGGGTAAATGGAGTCAGGGAGTAAGGCTAGAGTCTAGGGAGAATCTAAATTTAAGAACAAGAAGGTTAGGCTTTCTAGTGTTTGCCAATGTGAGCCACAAAGTCAAAACCTAAGGGGGAGGAGGCTCATTACGGTGTTGTAAGCAAGGAGCCTCATGCTCCTCCCTCTTTCATAAGAACTCTTTGGCAAAAGGACTAGATTTAAAATACAAGTCACAAGGGATGAAAAGTGTTTGTAAGAATGAGGCTTTTCAAACCCTAAGAGTCAAACCTAGGTGTAAAATCAATTGGGCCTAGAATGTTCTTTCTTCAAGTTATGTTTCAAAACTAACTCAGAAAAGTAGTAGCAATGGCTAGGCTATATTCTCTGTAATCAATGGCTAAAACAAATTTCCTATCATGGGGACATGTAGCAAGGACCTGCTTGTGTGCTTGCTACCTAGGAGTTCAATGATTAAGCATAATAATAACAATGCAACCATAAAAGTAAAGATGTTAACCTACAACCATTCAATCAAAGTTTTGCATGAAAAATACACTTACAAATCAATGAAGAGCTTATCAAACTGGTTATAAACCTTCCAAATGATAGAAAAACCATAAACATGCCAAGAATGATACTCCTCAAGTGTAGCGCCTCAAATCCAAGAGCCAATACCAAGGGCAAAAGACTAAAATTTATCCTCTCACAGGAGAGTGAGTTGTGTTATAAAAATGAGAGGGCAACATCCTCTCTCTTTATATAATTCAAATGACATTTAATTACAAAATAGGTCATTAAAAGCAATCGACAAGTGACTAATTATTATTACATTATTTGTCATTAAATGCTAAAATGTCAAAATTATGAGCTAAAGGGCGTGAGGGCCCCTCAGGGGAAGGACGTTGGCCCTTTTTGGGCCAATACAGCATCAATAGGCAAAGCGTTGGCCCTTCTAGGGCTCTTGCAAACTGCCACATGTGCCAAATGGTCCAAACTGCTTTGCCATCCTCATAAAATCTCAGGCCTTCCACTGATTAGCGTCTGTCGGCAAAGCCATCATCTCATGTGCAATGGGTGATCCCCCTAGGCCGAGCTCCTTGGGAGTCCCGTTGAGGGCGTCCTTCTTCTTCTTGATGCAGAATTTCCGTCCACAACATTGTCCTACCTCGCCATCCCACCACAACCATCACATTAAGATGCCACGACATGGAAGTCGAACAATCATATCCCCATGTCTGGGATCATTGGTACACATCCACCGGGTATAGTCACGCACATCAAGACTACCACCCTCCATGGGCTCATCCCAGTCCCTCGGGATCATAGCAATGCAAATCATATTTCATCATTAAAGTTATCAAATAAATGCATGAAATCCCCTAACATATGGAAACAAAGGAACGTTACGCTATCCTACTATACAAAGTTGAAGAAAACCACCGTGGGAATAACCTATTGGGCTAAGAACCACAAGAGATGGAAAGTTTCTCAGGAAGATCATTCAAGCCATGTTTTTATGAGGTGATATGGTTTAAGGGATGTCCAGACATACATGTAGAGTGAGAGCTAGGGGTGCATAATGTTATCTGTGTGTGCGTTTGTAGAAGGCGAGCTGTTCCTGTCATGTATGCATTTTTTCCGAGCCCTTTGTTGCCTTTATTTTCTTTTATTGCTTTTCTTTCTTTTTACTTCCGGTGCGACTAGAGGACCTTGCCTTGGATTGGTGACCCAGTGTGATGTTACTTATGGTATATTAAAATTGAGAGATGTCAGGTTGGCTTGTAGTGAGACCCCCTTTCCTTTGGCCATGCAACCAAAGTCACTACCTGGTGTGGTGACCAGATAGTGGCAATGTCATGCATTTGGATACCTATGAACATAATGGGTGGAAACAAGTGTGATGAGACATCCCATCCTCTTAGTTAGGTATTGTTTATTATTTTTCTTAGGGTCCCTTGAGTTTCTTATGAGAGACCTTTTATTGCCTTCTCAAGGATCCCTGGGTAGGAAACATCTCGAAGTTTTATTTCTTAGGATTTTATTGTCAGTTACTTTTACCCCACAGGCCTTCTAGCCCCTTCTTCCCACCACGACAAGTGTAGCCCTCAAGGTCATCCTAATGGCAAGACAAGGGGAATGGGATGTGGATGTCACGGAATTATAATATGTAAATATGATAAAATGGTAAGGAGCTTGAGGGCAGTGGCTCTGCAAATCTATGGTAGCTAACCAAAACCTATGAATATCAACTTGCTAAGTCACCCCATCAATCACCCCAACAATGGTCAGTGGATTAGTGTAATATCCAAACAGTCATCAGAATAGAAAGGAACCTAATGCATATATAAGAGGTTATATGATCAAACATGACACATACCATGATACCTCAGGACCAATTACCTCCATGGAGCAAGAGTCCTCTCATATGCAAGCCCAAGTCGGTGGTGATGGAAGACGCTACTGCTGACAGGACAAATACGACGAAGAAGAAGAAAGATGGACCCACCAGGGCCATGCTCAAGTCAAACCTTCTCTCGATACTCCATGTCCTAGGACACATGGGCCTCGAGACATGATCTCCTAATTATCCTAGATATCAAGGATAGATGCAAGAAAGTACTTAGATTCATTCACTTATCCGCATATGATATCCCATGAAAAGACTTGTTGAAAATGTAAATGCTTGCCAAGGGAAAGAAAATAGATCCTACACCATTTCAATGCTTCACATGTATTTTAGATAGATGAATGGAAAAAAATTCTTAAAAGATCAATGGAGTTTAAGATTGAAGATTACTTCCACAATACTTTAAACCATGAAATATAGTACCATAAAACACATGTGAAAAAGACTTGATAATTAAAGCATGAAAAGAAACTATCCCTTAAGGGCTTAAAATGAAAGATGTGTGATGACTATTCTAGATATAATTTTAACCCATGTGAAATTTTAAATCATCAAAACATGACTACCATCCTAGCCTGATTTGGTGTGCTCTCCCAAAGTGCCAAGGCAACTTTGGTCAAGCATAAGCATAAACTTATGGCATCAAATACTCACGTGGTCAAGGTGGAGGCAAGCCTACCAATGTTGGCCAAAGAGGGTTCAACAAACAAAACAATACTATGATTGTATTATGCAGCCACACAAACCTTGTCTTTTTTGGACAAGTGGGGCAAAATAAGTGAAATGTAAAATCTAAACTATTGCTTGATGACAGAGTTGGTTGGGCTATTATCCCTAGATGTCAGGGATAACTAGGAGATCATCTCGAGGCCCACAGGCCCTAGAAATGGAGTACCGAGAGAAAGTGACTTAGACATGTGGAGGGCCCATCTTTCTTCATAAATGGGACTTGTCACATCGTGATGTGACCTCCATCTGCAGCTGGCCTTACATGGGAGAGACTCTTGCTCCACATGAGATGGTGTGATGCGAGGCCATCATGGTGTGTGTCATATTTGATGGTTATAACTTTCTTATATATGCATTGAGTTCCTTTCATTTGGTGGCTTGCTTGAGATCTTACATAATCCATGACCATTTGTTGGGGTTATTGATTGGGTGGCTTAGCAAGATGGTATTCCCTTCATGGAGTTTGGTTAGCCACCAAGGGACTGGAAACCGCCGCTCCCACCATCCTGTCACTTTTACATCTTATACCTAAGCTCATCCATCCCATTTCCCTAGATGCATGCATTGGGATGACCTTTAAATTACTTTGTCTTGTGGGAAGAAGGGCTAAAGGCGGTAAAAAGAAAATTTGGTAAAAGATAAAATCCATGAGAAATAAAACCTAGAGATGCTTCTGAGGGATCCGAAGAAATAAAATCCTCTAGATAAGAAACTAAAGGACCACCTAGAAAAATAATAATAAATAAATTAGACCTAACCGAGAGGATGGGGAGGAGTCTCATCCAGGCGACCCATTATATGTTCATAGGTATTTAGCGGTATGAGCATTGCCACTATCACGGTCACCAAACGAGTGGTTGCATGTGAGAAGGGTCATCATGAGCCAACTGTCATTTATCTTTTGAAAGATACTAGTAGATAGCAATGACTCTGGACACCCTATTGACTGATGTCTCTTAAATCAGACCTTAGTAAAAACAATAAAAAAAGAAAGTAAACGTAAAAGGGCTTGGAAGAAATGCATCCATGGCGGGTACAGCTAAGCCTCCTAAAGCACCACAAACAACCTGTATGGTCTTACTATTCTTGGACATCCCTAAAACCATATCACCTCATTACATGGCTTGAATAATGCTGAGAATTTCCATCTCCTGTGGGTATTATCCTTTAATTGGTATAAAAATTAAACAGTCATCATACTTTAATTGGCATTGATGTGTTGGAATCTTTTTCATTGGCTCAATTTGCAAAAGCGTCAATTAGTGGCGTCACCCATATGCTTGACAACAATCTTGTCCAGCGTCAAGCCTCCTTTTGACCCTTGTTTGAGTGTAAGACTTTGTGACTTGGTTGGCATTGATATAAATTACTTTCTTGGGTTTAGTGTGAAAAAAATTCACTTTTTGCCTTCCAAAAATAGTATAGAGTTAAATTTGGCGTCACCTTTAGTGACATGACCTTATATTTATGTATGAGCATATTTATTGCATTGAGAAATGATAAGGGTTGATTTATACGATACATAGTATCACTTGTACTTATTGAAGAAGTAGTATAAGCATTTATCTTTGTTTTGCAATCATTGACTTAATCAATAATTGCATATTATTGCTCATATGTATCAAATATAGTCATTAATATAAAGTACTAACCCTTTGCAGGCATTCTTTAGTTTCTTGCCTTATCTTGCAGCAGGGTGCCATTAGGTGGAAGATCTTCTCCTTGACAATCTCTCTTGGCAGTGTCACAGTGAAGAGCCATATCTTGATCCATCTGGACTTTACTAGACCTTTGGACACCAGTTAGGGACGTCTTCCTAGGGATTAGCCACCCTAAATGAAAGAGCTCCCCTATCGAGGGTGGCAGGTGGGTGGGAAATCTGATACATGATTTAAGCCTTGACTCAAACTACTTAAACCTTTCCTACAAGCGTAGAGCTAACATTTTGGCACCGTTGCTGGGAAAACTAAGTCTACCTTCCTCAACGACATCTTTGGTAAGCCTTGCCCCAGAGCCTTTTCTTACAAGCTTGCAGCTGACTCCACTACCTTTTCCCCTTTTCTTTTGGTAGTTTTTTAGGAAAACTATCTGACTCCATTGACTTTTCTTGGCATGCCATTACATACGTGATACTCTTCTCAAAATTATGGGATCATGGCATCTTGGAATAACAAAATTTATCCAAGTATTGATTTCATAAGTTTTCAAGGATACCCAAATTGCTTTGATGATAGATGGTTGAACCAACTCTCTCCAACGTTTTTGGGTCTCCCAGCCCCTCATATAGTAATTTTTTTGGAGTATTTGAGCGGGATAAAGTTGGGAGGAGGGGATGCTTTTATAAAGTTGTTTTTTTCTCACCCTACCACCCTACTTACAAAAAAACGCTTTAAGAGTTGTTGCAATGACAAGGGCATATCATCGTTCATACAACTCAAAATAAGTTTAATCAGTTACTAAAACCAGATTCTTGACGTATATGAATATGTCCTTTAAAACCTCTGTAGTAACCTTACCACAAAGGTTCTGCCCAGGATTGTAGATGATCCTAGAAGAGCTTATCATGATCAATATGGGGGACCCTCAGTGTAGAAGATGAGGTTTTTTGAAGACCATTATCAACCCCTTGAAGAAGAGAGGAGCAAGATATCCCATAATCCAATAGAATGCAATGAAGATGTAACCCGAAACGGGAATTATGAGGATGAAACACCAATAATCCTCCCTGGAAGCTGATGAATCTCTCAAGATCTGTCACTCTGCACAAGATGAAGAAAATGAGAGGTGAGTTATTTTGATTCTTTTTGATGATGCCTTGTTTTATATCTCAGAAAATGAAGAAGGAACCTTGGATGAGCTAGGTCCCCTATGTCTCAAGGCTGAAGATGTACAGGCAGATCTTCCATCAATGATGATATCCAAATACTTGAAGCTTTTTCTCAGGAAGGATTAGCGAGGTACATTGTTCCCCTTCCAAAGTTTAAATGGTTCTTTGCCTTATGACACAAAAAGTGAAAAGTATTGGATGTTTGACTCCCCCATGTTATGAAACTTGTCGACATATTTATTGATGGGATTCATACATGTTGGGAGGCAGTGGGATATAGTTGGTTATAATCTGGATCCCATCTATGACACAAAGAAACATCTCCAGACGTTACCTTTACAATTACCACAACAGATTATTTTTGACTAGTGGCAACAAGGAGGTGAGGGTTTTACTTGTACCTTTCAAAAACCAAGGATGACCAAGTACCTCTTTCCTCTGATTGCTTTAAGTCTTGTGAGTTTTGGTGAGTACCCTTCTAGGGTGGATCCTTTTTGTGAAGATGATTGCCAACCACTTGTATGCTCAGATTTTAATACAAATAAGGACATTGTTTGCCCAAAGAAGGTTTCTCATGATTTTTCACCCCAACCCACAATTATTACTTTGCTTTGCTTTTCAGCTGAGGTTTAGTTGGGAAATACCTTTTGTGTTGATTTTATTTACAGGAAAACCCTAGACTCCAAGAGTTGGTTGGATAATGTTATTTCAAATCATTTTTCAACCTTCTCTTGATAGTTAGCCAGTCATCTACCAAACCTTTGTCATTTCCTTCCTTGACCTTAGGCGTGAGGATATCCTAGGTGACCAGTCTACAGGCCATTAGTCAGTTGAACCTTGTGCTTTTCATGGCCTTTTCTTGGATAGGATTGAGAGCTTTTCAGTGACTTAGCAGTATTTTATCCCTCCACCTTCCTCCATAGGTGGAATTGATTTTTGATGATAGAGTGTATATTCTAACTCACATGGGAATTTTAATGCTTGATATATCTTTGTTTTGGTTTGATGAAGAACAAAGGCGGTATCTGGGGAGGCGTTCTTGGATTAAGCTACATTGGATTGTTTCACTACACCAACATCATTATTAGTGAAAATCTGATAAGTATTTTACTTTGTATTTACATTTATGATTGCCTTATGCACATTTACTGCTTCAATATGCCTTTGTGCTTTGTGAGGTGGAAATACCACCCCACCTTTTCAATGATGCTCTTGTCAAGCTGAAGCGGTCAAGTCCTATGCAGAGATATTCTTTAGGGTTCTCATGCGCATTATGGTGAACACATGTCCCCGATTTGGAGCCATATGTTATCCCAGAATCTAGGGATAACTAGGAGATCATGTCTCGAGGCCCACATGGTCCTAGACATAGGTACGAGAGCAGAAGACTGAAGCCCAGGCATGGCCTGGAGACTATCTTTCTTCTTCTCGGCCAGGACTTGCCACCTTCGGTAGCATCCATCACCTTGGCTTGGCCTTGCATGGAGGACTCTTGCTCCATGAGTAGTGGTGAGGTATCATGGGCCATGTGTCATATTTGATGGTATAACCTTTTACATATATGCATTAGGTTCCTTTCATTTCGGACTTATTTTACACTTGGATCTTACACTAATCCTTGACCAGCATTTGAGATGGTGGTTGGGTAGCTTGGCGAGTTGGTATTCATAGGTTTTTGGTTAGCCACCAGAAGGGGAGTTCTTGAGCCATCGTCCATTCCACCATCTTATCACTTTTTACATATTATACCTCAGTTCATCCATCCCATTCCCTATGCAGCCATTAGGATGACCTTTGAGTACTTGTTGTGAAGAGAAGGTGCTAAAGGCCAGGGGGTAAAAGTAGTTTGTAAAAGATAAAATCCATAGAATAAAACCTAGAGATGCTTCTTGAGGATCCCAGAAGGCAATAAAAGCCTCTCGATAAGAATAAGGAATATAAGAAAATAATAAATAAATGCAAGATCTAAACAAGAGGATGGGAGATCTCATCCGACCGACCCATTATATTCATAGGTATTTAGCGATATGACATTTCCACTATCTGGTCACCAAGCAGGCGGTGACTGGTTGCATGGCCAAAGGAAAGAGGTCTCATCATGAGCCAACCTTCTATTCTGTGAAGATACTGAGTAGGTATGGCTGACCGACTCTGGCCGCTTAGCCAAGGCAGTGTCCTCTCCATCAGACCTTGTAGTAAAAACAATAAAAAGAAAGATAGAGGCAATAAAGGGCTTGGAAAAATGCATCCTTGGTGGCTCGCTTCCTACAAAGGCACCCTGAGACAACACCAACCCTTGGTCTTACTATTACTTGGGACATCCTAAAACCATATCACCCTCATTACATGGCTTGAATGATCCTTTAGATAGAAGCTTTCTAATCTCATTAAAGGTGTAAGTAGCCCAATAAGTTTGTCATTGGTTTCCTTAGCTTTGTATAGTAGATCACATTATGTGTCTTTAGGCTCTTAGATGATATGTTAGAGTTTCATGCATATGTTTGGTAATTTTAATGATGAATATGATTTACATTACTATGATGTCTAGAATTGATGAGCCCCTGGAGTAGTCTTTGATAATGTGGGACCATGCACGATGGGCCAGTGCAGAGGGTCAGTGCACATGGGGAGATGATTAGCTTCGGACCTCCATGGGGCTGAAACCCCATCAGAGATGGTTGATGGGATGGCAGAGGCATGTGAGTGTGTGAGCCCTTGCATGGAGAAGAAGGGCATGTGTATCATGGGGCGTTTTGGTAGATATTTGACCTATGGGGGATTAGCCCCTACAGGTGGTATGATGACTTTGATGGGGCGAGAGGGGCGCCACCAAAGGCGGTGGATGTTTCACGGAGGATGTTAGAGTGTGTTTTGGTGCTTGTGGAATCTGTGGCGGCTTGGGAGGCCCCGAGGAGGGACCCAGCGTCTTGCTACCTCTTGGATCTTGATCTATGCCCAAAGGGCCAAAGTCTCCCTCTAGGGGCTTGGCGTCCCTGAAGGGGCCAACGTCTCCCTCATAGGGGCCTGACATCTCCATTTTTAGCTCATTTTTGGCATTTTTAGCATTTAATGTGACAAATAATCAAGTATTGTTAAGTCAGCCTTGTCGGCTGTTTTTAATGACCTATTTTGTAATTAAAGGTCATAGAGATGATATAAATTCAGGACGTTTTAGGCTCATTTGGATATAACATAACTTGCTCTCTTATGAGAGTGACACTTTTATTCTTTTGTCTTGGATATTTGCTCTTGGAGTGAGACACTACACTTGAGGAGGATCATTTTTGGCATGCATATGGTGTTTTTGTCATTGGAAGGTTTACAACTAGGGTTTGATAAGCTTTTTCATGAATTTGTAAGTGTTTTTCTCATCAAAACTTCTTGATTGAATGGTTGTTGATGAAATATCTTACATTTATAGTTACATTGTTATTATTATGCTTAATCATTGAAACCCTAGGGAGCCAACACACAAGTAGGTCGCGGCTTCATGTCCCCATGATAAAAACTTGTTTAGCCATTGATTAAAGAAGGTTTAGCCTAGCCATAGCTACACTATCCATTCATTTTTCTGAGTTAGTTTTGGATATAAGTTGAAAAAGGAGGACATCCTAGGCCTAATTGAGTTTACACCTAGGGTTTGGACTCTTAGGGTTTGAAAAGCCTTGTCCCCAAGCAACACTTTTCAGCCCTAGACTTATATTTTAAAGCTAGCCATTTTGCCAA
>SNQJ01S0156744.1:0-11894 GCA_010110895.2 Picea sitchensis
GGATTGTAGTTATGTACTACTATGGATAGACACAGTTGTGTTCTATTTTGTTTCGATTGCCTTGAAGACTATTAGTAATATTGGAAATGATTATCAGTTATATGGATAATCAAAGGACAAATATTTCCCAGACAAAAAATGATTCAGAGCATTTACTCTTCTAGATTAGAAGAATGGTTCTTGTATCACTCTGTGGAGTGAGCATCATGTCTGATTACTCAGATAGAGTATGGTTTAGAGAGATGATGCAGTTGATGACACTAATGATGATAACAGTGCTCATGATCTAGTCTATACAACTATGTTGATGCTACCGAGTGAATGGTATGTTTTTGTGCTCAGGACCATTCCCTGTAATACCTCCCTAGCTAGGAGGGAGTGTTGATATTATGATAGATGCGAGAGGTATTTACCTCCACGTGTAAACCTGACGAGGATAGAATACTCCGGGAAGCAAGAGGAAGCCCTAATGAGTTGGCTAATAACCTTAGAAGACTTGTCGGCTCAAGAAGATAATTTATATTAGGTTATTAGCCTCCAAGAGAAGAAGTTGGCCAAAAATAATAATATATACTAAACAGACAGATACCCAGAATGAGAATTCGGCCCAGGCAGTTAGCCAGAATTAGTATAAATACAGGAGGCCAGTTCTCATTCTGGCAGGCAGTCTTAGAATTGCAGAGCAGCAACTTGTGCGCACTGCAGTGCCCAGTTTTGTGTGCAGGTTTGAGGAGAGTTGTCGGTGCAACTTCAACTAATGTGTAGTGAGAGTTTGTTCCATTATTTGATGGTCATAATTATAAGTCACAACATTCGTCCTTAAGCAGCCTCATAATTGTAAGCCACAACATTCATCCTTAAGCAGCCAAGGGTAACAATTGATGTTATTATGCTTATCAAGTCTATCTAAAACTAAAATACACCAATGAAATGTTCTTTCCCTCATGTCTTTTCAATAGAGATACTCATAAATCAAAAGTAAATGGTTATTCCATTAAACCTGAAATGTTGGCTAATATGCACATTATTCTATAGCCCTTTACTTCTTCATTTCTTACATAAAATATATTCTTCTATAAGATTATGCTCTACTTTAAAAACTCCCTTTTAAGAGGTACAGTCCTGTAATGTCCCCCACCTCTTGATGAAGAGGATTGGAGATACTTGGTAGTCTAGTCATCCCCACTAGACTATAGTCTCATGCAGCAAGGGGGAAAAGTCAACTAGACTCAAAGGTTATAATATTAAGTTGACTTGAAAAGGTAAAAAGTAACTCAAAATGAAGAATTAGAACACTTGAGGTTGAGTTAGGAGTTAACCCTAGAGGTTAACTAACTCAATAGAGAAATAGAATGGAGGTATAAAGGAAAGGAAAGGGTGGAACTCTCATCATCTGGGATTATTATTGCAAATTTCTTTTGGGCTCTTGAGCACACAGTTTTGAGGGTTTTGAGAATACAAACCCTAGAGAACCACTTGGTGGTGAAAGATTCCACCTATCTTGTTCCAAGCTTTGTCTCGAGGATGAAATACTCCACCCACACCATTCTACAGCAACTACAGGTATCATCATTCATCCAGGACATCTACAGGCCATACCCTTGGGGGTTTTCAGCAGGAGGGTGCATCATTCTTTGAAGGAAGTTCGATCCAAGAGATTGGCAGGGTTCTTGGAAATTTTAGCACTTGGGTTTTTCTTGTAGGACCTTATTCATCAATTCTGGTGCATTTTGAGAGAGCTATTATTTCCAGGTGATATCCTAGAGCATTGGCACGACTTGGAGATAAGGAGGGTGCTATTGAGATTCAGATCTAGTCAGTTTGGAGGAGTAAAACTTCAGATCTCTCCTTGAGACTTTACCAGAAGGTTTCCCTTGGCTTGATCTATCATCCTAAAGAGTTTCACAGTGATTGGAGGTCTCCTTCAACAGGGCTGAAATATTAGGTTTTGACAGTATTAAGGAGGGCACAGTTTTACTTGAGGATTCAACGCTTGGGGTAGCAGATTTGGTCATTTCGGCTTGAGGTTTCAGGAGGAGGTTCTCCTTGCCCTGATATATCATTCTGCAGAGTTTGGTGCCATTTGGAGGCCTCCAACAGCTAGGCCGAAATATTGGATCTTCACAGCTATTCAGGAGGACGTACCTTCAACCAGGGGGGTTTGGACTTGACCTTGGTTCTTCCTATTTTGGTCTTCATATTGTATCCAGCGTTTGGAGGCTTGCATCTTCTTATCGGGAGCATTTTGTAGTAGCTCATATCTGATCTATTGGATCTATTGATGTTATTCCAGATCTACATCCTTATTGTATCAGGTTCTTGCTTATTATATCAATAAAGGTCATATCTATGTTGTTTAGTTCCATATATGGTGTTGCTTGTCATATCTTGTATTTCCACTGTTATATCTTCAGATCTATGCTTGTTAACTGAAACTATAAACCCTAAGACCTAACTCAGAAGTAAACCTGCAAGCAAACATCACACACATAAGTTAAGTGATCAGTTAGTGTTCCAAACGAAAAAAACTTGGCTTGGGAATGTTATCGCACAGTTTGTAGCAAGGATAAAAGGCTTGAGGTTTGAAGGCCAAACTAGCGTAACAGGAACCAATCCCACCCAATGCCACCATAATAGGATGGTTCTTTCTATTTAGGGTGGTAAGGCCTAGGGGAGATGTCCCCAATGACCCGGGGTTTTGAGAAGGCAAAGGATTACAAGATGAAGTAGTTATTTCCCCCTCGCAAGTCACCATCGAGCAGATAGTCCAGCCAAAGGCCAATAATAAAGTAAAACCCCCCAAAGAGATACACCTGCCTGAGACAAAGCAACAATAAACTGATATATGCAAGCTTTGATCAATGGGTTAGTACTTCATGTAAATTAATGATTATCTGATAAACAAATAAGCAATTTGATGATAAATATTGACAAACTCGATGTTTATAAAATAGCTATGAAAATAATATCACTTCTTCAATAAGTGCTGGAACAATATGGCATTCAATGTAATAAATCAATACTTCATTTAATTTATGCCTTTTATCACCATTCAATTGCTTATAAAGTAAAACGTTTTGTTGCACCAATGATATTATGGCTAAAGATGACGGCAGCATATAGGGTTAGAAGGTTAGTTTAGGCTAGGGTTAGTGAAGTTAGGGTTTTGATTCACGAGTTTGAGAGTAGTTTTGATCAAATTCACTTCAACGCGAGAGGTATTCAAATCAGTGCCTTAGGGTTAATGGAGACAAAATGTGAAGTATGCAAGAGCTAAAGGAGGCAAAGGCAAGTAAGTCAAGGACTAGAGAGAGAGGCTTTGGAGTGTTGCTAGAGCAAGGCTCCAAATTCAAAACCCTAGGGGAGAGAGGCTCACCTTGGTGTAGGTAAACTAGGCTTCAATGCTCTCTCCTCCTTCCTTAACTCAATGGAAAAAACGACTAGCTGAAAGATGAATCATAAGAACAAGACCAGAGGGTTTGATGAAGGAAGGTGTTGCTAGAGCAAGGCCTTTGCAGCAAACCCTAGAGAAAAATGGCCCTAGTGTAGTAGACCTAGGCTTAAGACGTCTCGCTCTTCTTGGCCTTTAGATAGTACGATTAGCAATAAATGAAGAGAGAGATAGAGAGAGTAGAAATGGCTAGGCTCTCTTCTTCTTCAATGGCTAAAAATTTCTCTCAAAGGTGACATGAGACAAGGACCATTCATTAAAGAAGTTTTGCAGAAGAATACTTACAATTCACCAAGAAATATCAATTCAAACACTAGTTGTAACACCTTCCTTCAAGAGAAATGCCAAAACATGCCAAAATAATCCTCCTTCACCAAGTGCGCATCACTAAATCAGCCAATAACCCAAGCGAGGGCGCAAATTTCAGACCTCCTTATGGAGTGAATAAGTTGTGATGATAAAATGAAGGTAAAAATCCCTCATTTATACAGTACCATGACCTAATTTTACATTTTAGGTCATGTAAAAGGTCGACAAGGCCAAAATACTAAAATCATATTGTTTTACATTAAACTGTTAAATCTAAACCCTAATCAAGCTGGAAAGAGATAAAAATCCCCTCTAAGGGGGACGTTAGCCCCTTCTAGGGAAAATGAAGCATCCTGGAGAAAAACGTTAGCCCTCCTTGGGATTCTCCAACCTGCCACACATGCCACTGCTGCCCAGTCTGCCTCCCAATACATCCAATAGGCTAGATGACATCATGGCCATCAAGGGTGACGTCCCAGGCCTTCCAAGACCAACGTTCCACTGAAAAGGGCTCAACCCCCTAGGTCAAGCTATGTCGGGGTGCCTCTGGTGGAACATCCTCTTTTTCTCTGGTGCAAAGCCCTTGATCCATCTCTGTCTTGTCTCCGCCCCCTAATGGGGTCTCAACATCCACTTGGTGGGATCTTTAGCCCCATGTAGGTCTGAACTGATCATCTCCCCATGTGTACCGATCCAAATGGTATCTGTCCGTCGGGCATGGTCTTGCACATCAAAAGATACGCCCTCCATGGGCTCATCAGTCACAGGGATCATAGCAATGTCAATCACATTTCATCATCAATATTATTAAACATGTGCATAAAATCCCTAATACATTAGTCAACAACTCAAAGACGTTACACAAACCTACAATACAAGTCTGGAGAAAAGGACAAGACATCCTATTGGGCTAGTGCCTTCTGGAAAAGGAAATTTCCTGTAGGGGACTCATCCAAGAGATGTAAATGGGTGATGTGGTCAAGGGATGTCCAAGCATCTGGGTGCAATAAGGGCTAAAGATGCAAGAAGTGTTACCTGTGGGTGCCTTTGTTAGAAGGCAGTTGTACCTGTCATGGATGCATTCTTTCTAAGCCCATTCTTGCCTTTTATTCTTATTCTTTTTATTCTTTTATCCTTTATTGTTTTTTTTCTTTTTGTTCAAAAGCTAATCAGGGGACACTGCCTTGGCGTGGTGACAATGTTACCCACAAGTACTTTCACAGAGATGAGAAGGTTTCTCGTGATGAGAGCCCCTTTCCCTTGGCCATGCAAACAAGAGCCACTGCTCTGGCGTGGTAACCAGCTGGTGGCAATGTCATACTGCTAGATACCCATGGACCTAATAGGTTGGCTCAAGATGAGACCCCCTATCCTTTGGTTAGGTCTTGTTTTATTATTTTTTTAGGGTCCCTCTTGTTTCTTGCTAAGAAGCCTTTTATTGCTTTCTCGGGGATCCCTGGGCAAAGCACCTCGAGGTTTTATTCTTAGGATTTTATCTTTTATCCCACGAGATAAGGTGAAGTCCTGAAAAATAGGTCAACACAGTGCTTGGACAAGTGGAATGGGATAAGTGAGCGGGAAACAAGATTGAAAAAGGTGGAGCAATGAAGGGAGCGGACAATAGCTTCTCAGAAAATCCCCCCAATGGCAAACCAAAACCTACAGACACAGGCTTGCTAGGGCAACCTGTCAATCCCCCCAAACATGGTCAAGTGGGAAAGTGTAAGTTCCAAGCAGTGGTTCGAAATAAAAGGGATCAGATGCACATATTCAAAGGGTTTGATGATCAAAGTGACACATACCATGATATCTGGACCAATTACCTCATGTAGCAAGAACCATCTCTGACACAGAGCCAAGCCAATGGCAATGGTTGTTGTTGCTGCTGACAAGATGAAGATGCTGGAAGAAAGAAAAAGTGGGCTCTCCAAGGCCATGCTAAAGTCAATCCTGCTCTCAGTACTCCATGTCTAGGACCTATGGGCCTCGAGACATGATCTCCTAGTTATCCCTGAAAGTGGGGGATAACAGGGAACATTACAGTCGTATTAGACGGTTGATCCTCCCATCCTATGAGGGTTAGATTATGCAAAATTTCAGTAGCATTTATATGGGTAGAATAAGGAAACAAACATGTGAGGCAGAGGTCGAAATGGAAGGGTCAAGTGAGGACAGTGAGCCACAAATTCTAGTAGGAATCACTAGGGACTTATAACGTTCCATAGAGGTGTCACAGAGTAACCTTGTACATCACCTGCAGAAAAACTAGGAGACAATATGTAGGGGACAGACAAAGATGGCAGAGACCTTGAAAAAGGTAAGTGATATCCAAGAGTTGATATCATGGCTTCTTATGCAGATGACTCATGGGGGAAAAGGTCCAGAAATTTATGCCAACAGGGAAGCTAGTGGATCTCATGGTAGAAATAGACATCAACAGGAGCATGTCCCCTATTATCATACTGAGGGAAAAAACCATGTAGGATGTGCACCAGAGGGATAGACACATAGCAGGACAACTCATAGGCCCTATCTACCTTCGTTTTTAGATGAACAGACACAACCAGAATTCCAAGAAAAAATTGAGGACGAGTTTGCACAGTATGTCAGGGAATATAACTCAATAAGAATAACAGTCCAGAGACAAATGACATTGGATCAGTATTGTGGATTTAAACTCAGGGGAAAAACCAGGCCCTACCATAGGAAAAACTATGATTTAGAGCGCAGGGCTGGAAAAATGGAGATCCCCTATTTTGATGGGTCTCCCAAGATGACTGAACAGACTTGGGTGCAAAAACTAGATACTTACCTGCAGCTTAAACCAATGAGAGAGATGGATGCCATCAAGTTTGCCACCATGTACTTGGAGGGAAAATCTCATGACTGGTGGTACCATGGGTTAACCACACGTGGCCACAATCAGATAGTGACTTTCACAGAGTTCACACAGAGGCTCATTGAATGGTTTGACCAGGGGGATCCAAAACTACATTTCAGGGAACTCACCCAACTCAGACAAACAAGATCACCTGAGGTGTATATTGAGGAGTTTCAGAGGATAGCAGTCATGGTACAGGACGTGTCTCAGACAAGACTCAAGATGCTTTTCACAGAGGGTTTGATGGAACCCTTAAAGGGTTGGGTTGAGGCCTTCAATCCTAACAACTTGCAGGATGCTATATGGAGGACTATAGATCTAGGCCTAGCAGTGAAATCTAAGTTCATTCCTAGACCACCTCTAAACACTGGAGGAAGAGACCAAATACCTCCCATGAATCAAGGAGGAAGAAACCCTAGGGGGTTTGACAGGGGAAGAGGTAGGATGGATGAGAACACAAGAAGGGAACTAAGGAGAAAGCAACTATACTATGCATGCAAAGAGCCTTGGGATCCATCCCACAAGTGCATGGGTAGAGGCAAGGCCCACTACATTGAAGTTACTTCTAACAATGAGGAGGATGAAGATTTCAGCCGCCTACAAAATATTGAAGCAGAGACCATCGAAACTACAGAAGAAGAAAGTCCAGGTCACGACATGACAACAGAGGAAAAGGCTACATTGGCATCCATTAGTGGGGTACCCAAGTATAACACCTTCAGGATGAGAGGGGTATTGCAGGGACAGAAGGTTTCGGTTCTCATTGATGGGGGGCCTTCTCACAACTTTATTGATTCAGCCCTACTACAGAGGAGGCACATACCCATAATGGAATTTGAAGGATTCAAGGTAAAGGTAGCAGGAGGAAGCACAATGCCTTGTAACAGGTACATACTAGGAATGAAGCTTACATTGGGCAGGCATGATTTAGCACAAGACTTTTATGTGATGGATCTTCCAGACACAAATATCATCCTTGGGGTTCAGTGGCTTAGAACGTTGGGACCAATCACCACCAACTACAAGACCATGGAGATGTCTTTCACAGAGGAAGGTGGAAAAAAGGTAGTGCTCAGGGGCATGTCAGGAAACACAGCTAGGGTGGTTACAACAAAGCACATGGAGGCCATTTTCAGAAGAGAAGACATTGTATCTGCTGTTGAGTGTAGGATTTTAGCACGTGGACAAGAAGGGAAAGGTTCACTATTCACCAGAGATTTAGAGAATCATTGACAAACATAGCAAAGTGTTTGGACCCATTCCACCGCGAGCACCACCAGATAGGGGGTTTGAGCATATCATAAAGCTGGAAGAAGGAGCTAAACCAGTCATCACCATGCCCTATAGACACCTAAAGAAGTACAAAGATGAGATAGAGAAGGCGATCGAAGAACTGTTAGACATGGGTCACATTAGACCGAGTTCCAGTCCCTTTGCATCTTCAGTAGTACTAGTAAATAAGAAGGATGGAACCATGTGAATGTGGATTGATTACAAGGCATTGAACAAGAAAACAATTAAGAACAGGTACCCCATTATGAGAATTGATGAGCTATTGGATGAGCTTCATGGGGTTGTTTACTTCACCAATATCGACTTGCGCTCTAACTATCATCAGATCAAAATGAGGGAGCAAGACGTCCCCAAGACTACATTCAGATGTCACTATGACCACTATGAATTCCTGGTGATGCCCTTTGGATTGACTAATGCACCGGCCACATTTCAATCTTGCATGAATCACGTCTTCAACAAGCAGTTGAGGAAGCACCTCCTAGTATTTTTTGATGACTTGTTGATCTATAGCAAGACTTGGGAGGAACATATTCAGCGTGTGAAACAGATTCTATCCATTATGGAAGACCAATCCTTGTATGTAAAGGAGTCCAAATGAGAATTGATGAGCTATTGGATGAGCTTCATGGGGTTGTTTACTTCACCAATATCGACTTGCGCTCTAACTATCATCAGATCAAAATGAGGGAGCAAGACGTCCCCAAGACTACATTCAGATGTCACTATGACCACTATGAATTCCTGGTGATGCCCTTTGGATTGACTAATGCACCGGCCACATTTCAATCTTGCATGAATCACGTCTTCAACAAGCAGTTGAGGAATCACCTCCTAGTATTTTTTGATGACTTGTTGATCTATAGCAAGACTTGGGAGGAACATATTCAGCGTGTGAAACAGATTCTATCCATTATGGAAGACCAATCCTTGTATGCAAAGGAGTCCAAATGTGAATTTGGAATGATAGAGGTCCTCTATTTGGGATACATCATTGGAGTAAAAGGGGTACATGTACACCAAGTTAAGATCCAAGCTATACTTGACTGGCCCACACCTAAAACCCTTACATAATTGAGGGGTTTCTTGGCATTTGTTGCTATTACAGGAGATTTATCAAGGGTTTCTCATAGCTTTGTGCACCCTTGACCAATTTGACCAGGAAAGGGGCCTTTAAATGGAGTTCTGAGGCATAATTGACATTTGACAAGATGAAAAAGGTAATGAGCACGTGCCCAATTTTAGCTCTACCAAATTTCGGCCAACCCTTCACATTGGAGTGTGATGCCTCCGGAGAGGGCATTGGGGTGGTGCTTATGCAAAATAAGCACCCACTTGTCTATGAGAGCCAAAATTTGAGGGGCCCTGAGCTTCTTTAAACTATAAAAGATAGACTCAAATCTGTAGTTTTCAACCAACCCTTGGATTCTCGGGTTTGCTTCAGAGGAAACTCAATATAAAAGATATAATTTCCAACTACACCTTTAATGACACAGCATGGTAATGCAATAAGAGGTGGTTGGGGAAAAAGGTCATGAGAATCCTTCTTTAGGGAAACAGTATTCTTACCCCCATCAAAACCCGAGCACAATGGTGGTTGATAGTCATTTTCATAGGGTAAATCTAAGTGCTCGGAGGGGTAGTCATCAAAGACCTCAAGGTAAGACCAAAAATCATCAGGCAAATATGGTACTTGGTCAACCTTGGGTGTTTGGGGAGCATCGGTAAAAATCTCATCTCCTTGTTGCCATTGGTCAAGAGCCTGTTGTGATAATTGCAAGGGCAACACTTGGAGATGACTCTCTATGTCGTAGATGGGATCCATATCATAACCGACTGCATCCCACCCATGTCTCCCAACATGTATGAACTCATCAATTTTATCATCTATGTCATTATCGGTATCATAACATGAAGGATTTGAAGCATTCTTGCTCATCTCCTCCTCATATTCCTTATCACAAAGTATAGCATTATCAAAAACTAGGGGAGGAGGGAAACTTACTTTTTCTTCTTGTGTAGGAGTTTTGAAGACTTGGGTGTCTTCAACATGTGTCATGGTTTCATCCTCAAGAACTACCCCTTCATCTTTAGTTGTGCAGCATGGAAGGTCTGATTCTTTTGGGGATTCCATTTCTCATTCATTTCTTGAATCATGGGACAAGGTATCATCAGAATCCTGAAGTGGAAAGCAACTAACCTCATCTTTGCTTTACTGTGCAGGAGAAACAGGTTCTTGGATGACCTCATCAGAGGGAGGAGCAAAGGTTGGTACTTCATCATCTTGCTTAGGTTTTTTCTCCTTAATCACATCCTCATTCTGCTCGTTAAAAACTTGTTCCCTTCTTTCTTGGGGATCATCAGTAAAGGTTTCAAAGGAAACTAGTTTTATCAGGCTGAGAGTGTCCACGGTACGGTCATTGGTTCTGGACAAGGAGAGATTTTTCTCGAATCGAATGGCCATGTTGTAAGCTTCTGCAAGTGTTTTTCGACCCTTTTTATTTAGGAGGAAGCTTAAATGCCCCAGAAGTCCATTGGTATAGACATAGATGAGATAGTTGCATTTAGGACGATAGCTTTCAGGAATGTGGTACAACAACTTCTGAAATCTAACCCCGAAGTCACTGATCGTCTCATCCTCTGTTTGTTTTATGCATTCAAGACCTCTCATCAATGATTGGATATCCTCCATTTTCATAACCCACCTTGCAAGAAATATTTCTTCAAATTGGTCCATAGATGTGATGTTGGCACTTGAAAGATTATCATACCATCTTCTAGCCTCTCCATTTAGAGTGGCAGAGAAGAGTTTCATTACCAAGTCTTCAGCATCATCACTGACAAGGCGGTACTGAAAGAAAGTCCAAAATTTGCCCATGTGATAATCAGGATTTTCTCCATCGATGCCAGCGAATCTAGGGAGCCATTTTTTATACCAAGGGGGCATTTGTCTAGGGTATCCTGGGATTTTTCTCATATCTAAAGGCTTGTAGTTCCCGGGATCCCATTGTAAAGTCATTATTGGCTTCGTCATTAGTGGAGTCGCCAAATAATTTTCTTGAAACTATAAAAAATAAGGGAAAACACCCTAGTGGAGTCGCCAGGTGAGCTTGTAAGATAAGACTTCTAGAGGCAAGGCTTACCAAAAAGTGTCGTCTTAAGGAGAATTGACTCAGTGTTCCCCGACAACGGCGCCAAAATGTTATCGCATAGTTTGTAGCTAGGATAAAAAGCTATAAGATAGAAGGCCAAACTGGCGTAACAGGAACCAATCCCACCCAATGTCACCACAATGGGATGGTTCTTTCTCTTTAGGGAGGTTAGGCCCAAGGGAGACATCCCCGATGACCTGGGGTTTTTAAGAGGCAAAAGGCTAATAGGACAAAGGTAAGTTCCCCCCCCCCCTTTACAGATCACCACCAATCAGATATTCCCAGCTAAACAACCAATAATGATGTAAAACCAAAAGAAGTGTACCTTCCTGGAACAAAGCGACAACAAACTGATATGTGCAAGTTATTTCAATGGATTAGTACTTCACAAGATTATCTGATAAATATATACATATAAGCAATATGGCAATAAATATTGACGAAGTCAATGATTATCAATATAGCAATGAAAATAATGTCACTTCACCAATAAATACTGGAATGATGTAGCATTCAATATAAGCAATCAACATTTTATTTCATTTAATGCCTAAGTCATCATTCAATTGCTCTCAAGACAAAACGTTGTTGCATTAAAGATGAAATAACCAATGATGATGTCAACAACTAGGGTTAGTAGGTTAGTCTAGGCTAGGGTTAGTGTAGTTAGGGTTTGAAATTCAAAGTGTTTAAGAGTATCTAGATCAAGTTCCACTTCAATGCTTGGGGTTGTTAATATTATGGTAGCTTCGGGAGGTATGAACCTCTATTGTGACCTATGACGAGATTAGAATACTCCGGAAGGAAG
>SNQJ01S0156744.1:13799-38583 GCA_010110895.2 Picea sitchensis
CTTGGTTTCTCCAAGAGTCATGCAGATCCAAACCTTTATTACAAAGTCGTGGATAATGCACCTGTGATTCTACTATTATATGTTGATGATCTATTCACAACAGGTGAAGAATTTCTAATTATCCAGTGCAAGAAGGAAATAGCCTCTAAATTTGATATGAAAAATCTAGGTCTCATGCATTATTACTTGGGACTAGAAGTATGGCAGAAGCGTGGCGAAGTATTCCTTGGACAAGGAAAGTATGGAATAAAGATCCTTCAAAAGTTTGGAATGATGGACTGTAAGTCCATGGACACTCCTATGAATGCGGATCACAAATTCAATTATATTATATTTGTCTTGAATTTGTATTTCAATAATTCCTTTCCACTTCTCTCTTTATGATGATGATGATGATGATGATGAATAATGTCACTAAGACCTAATTGGTCATTCGAATCTTAAGAGGGTAAGTGATTACTTGTGATTCTTTAGAATTTTGTTTCTATACTCGAAAAACATTACAAATGACATAGAAAATAACAATTTGATTTCAATAAATATTATAATTTATCTAATGTATATTTTTAAAGTATAAAAAATTAATTTATTCAAAACTGATCAAATAATATTTTGAGAATTTATTAAATACAAGAAAACAAAATAAATTTAATTGCCCCGAGGTGTAGGACGGACGGAGTGTATTGTTAAGCCACTTCGTGATGTTAAAGTCAATGGTTTGAAACTTGCCGGGACAAAAAATCCAACCATATTAAGGGTTGGTGTGGCTCAAGCCGTCGCGGTTTCTTAACCACAGGTTAATCCCAAAAAATATTTAAATTTAATTTATTTTAAAATAATCAAAAAATATTTTGAATATATTAAATACAACAAACAATTATTCTTAAATTATTATTTTTTAAATCATTTGGTTATTTTTATTATTATTAACATATATGATAAAAATAATAAAATTAATTACATTAAAAAATATATATCATTCAAATTTAACAAAATCATAATAATAACTTAAACTCTATTATAAACATAAAAAATTAAAGTTTATGTTAGAAATAAATTAAAATACATAACAAAAAATACTTGTTTTTAAAATAAATATTAAAGTCATAAATTCAATTATATTTTATTTTTCTTGAATTTTCATCTCAATAATTATTATCTACTTCTTCATTCATAAATATCTAATTTTTTTTATTTCTTTATTCATAAATATTTAATTTCTTTCCATTTCTTCATTCATAAATATATATACAAATTGCATAAAAAAGTAATATACAAGTTATATAGAAAAATAACTTAGTTTCAATAAATATTATAATGTTATCTAATGTATAGTATAAAAAAATAATTTTATTCAAAACTAATTAAATAATATTTTTAAATTTATTAAATAAAAAGAATTTTAATAAAAAATTAAATTAAATTATTTTAAATTTATGAAAATTTAATTATTTTTATTATTATTAAAATAGTAAATTCAATTACATTTTTAAGAAAAATTGCATTATTCCAATTTAATAAATTATAACAATACCTTAAAAATTTATTATAAACATTATACTTAATAAAAATGATAATAATATCTTAAAGTTATCATAAAAATTATATTTAATAAAAATTGTAATAACATTATAAAGTGTAAATTTAATAAATACTATGAATTTTGATATTAAATCCTTATATATGCATCTATAAAATCATTTATTGATATAAATAAAATATTAGTACTTTTATAAAATTAAATGTAATACTAATTATATTAGATTAAATGCAATACTATTGATATTAGATATAAAATTAAATATTACAAGTTAACAATATTATATATAAAAATTAAAAGTAATACTAAATAATATGAAATGCAAAATAAAATATTACAAATTAACTACATAATTTAATTAATAAATTTAAAATTTAAAATAAAAAAAATGATTTTTAACGTCATACAAATATTTATGAATTTACTTTTAACTATAATAAATAAAATAATATTTAATATTCAAAGAAAAATCATAAATAAAATAAAATTTAATATTCAAATAAAAATGGTATTATTTCTAGTTCCCGAGGTGTAGGACAGTCGGTGATGGAGTGTGTTGTTAAGCTACTCCGTGTTGAAAAGTCACCGGTTCGAAACCTGCGGGGACAAAAAATCCAACCATGTTAAAGGTTGGTGTGGCCAAAAAAGTTAATCCTGCTGCCAAAAAAGTTTAGACAAATTAACAAAAAAAATTATTAATTTAAGTCCTATAACTATAATTTCACAATAAACACTATAATTTTGTATAATTTTACCATAACCACCATGATTTTGAACAAGTAAAATAAATTTAACATATTAATAATTCACAATTAAAATACTCATATATTTTTCAAAAAGTTATTGTATTTTTTCCATACTTGGAAAAAGGTTAGTCTTTTTCCAACTACTCAAAAAACCATTATATAGTTCTATGGTCACGGTTAACTATCAACTTGTTTGTTTTTCACAAATTTCTTCATTCCACGTATTTTCTTAGCTCTTTGTTTGCATTCTCTTTTTGTTTTTCCAATATGGGTTTGAATTCCGTTATGACCAAGTCTGTGGTTAGACTCATATTTTTGGGCAAGTGCCAAGCTATCATAGATGAGGTTGAACCATGTATAGCGTGCACTCTGTGTACGAAAACCATAGACAAAAATTGTTTGTAGGTCCTTCACACCATATATCCTCTTCAACTTATGTTGGATTTCGGTCATTGAAAGGTTGGGCAACTTGGAAATAATGGAGCGCTAGAGAGTTACGTAGGTGAACTCTACCTCATGTTTAATGTAGAGCTTATTTTCAAGGTGTTTGTTGTAACCGACTAAGTAGAGTCGTTTCCTATATAATTATGTAATCAATCCTCATTCAATAATAAAGATTGTGAGTGTAGGCTCACCAGTGTTTGTTTCTCCATATTTTAAGTGGGTTTCTCCATATTTTAAGTGGGTATCAAAGCGATATTGGAGATCTGACTCAATTTGAATTGAATTAATTGAATAGAGGCGCTAACGCTCCCTATGCAGTGTTAGAGGAGAGTCGATGCCCTCACACTTATAAAATTGAAAAATCTGGACTCCTCTCGCTCCCTGTCTATCCATCTGAGAGCGCTAGGGCGCTATCGCTCCCCCTCTCACTCTCTAGGAGTGCTGGAAATTGTGACTTGTGCTCCCCTTGCCATCTTACAGTAGCTCTAACGCTCCCTTCATTTCTCTTGGGAGCACCGAATGTTCCTTTGAAAAGCGTGAGTTTGGAAAGGCGTGAGTTTGAGAATTCGTGGAGCGTGTTGTGAGAAGCGTAAGTTTTTTTGGAGCGTTGAAAAAGAGGCCTCCTCCATTGAGCAATCGTGAAGGTTCCTTTTTCATGAGTGTGATTTTTTTATATGAGCCTTTTTTGTTATACATGAATATGAGAGCTTTTTATATGTGGGCTTTTCATACATATGAGTGTGAGCTTTTTTATACATGAATTATGATTTAAAAGTGGATTTTTTTTGTAAGAGAGAAACATTTTTGAATCTGCAATTCTAATTGGAGATCGAAGAGGTTGAGGAGATATGAAGTGCATTGGATCAGGAGATCCATTGGAGAGTCTAGGTAGGATCGGATTGGTGGATCTAAAGGCAGAGCGGGGAACTGCTCAGTAAAAGGAGGAAATCAACGAAAAGTTGCATATTCTTGGTGATTCACCGCCTTCAGGATTGAAGTGTGTTTGGTGATACAATGATCTATTATCTGATTGAATGAGCAGACACTTGCAGAGATGGCGAATCCTCTAACAGAGACCTACCTCAATGAAGCAGATGGCTCGAATTTCATTAATTGGAAATTCAAAATGCAGACGTTGATGGAGGTCTATGGTGTCTGGACCATTGCGAAGGGAGATGAAGCGAAACTTGATGCAGCTGTCAGTGTGACAACAACACAGATCCAAGATTGGGATAAGCGCGAAAACAAGGTAAAGGTATTGTTGCATATGTCTATTAAATATAACATAATTCCACATATTAGAGAAGCTAAAACTTATGTTGAAATGTGGACAATGCTTAAAGCATTGTATGAAACTAGCAACACAAATCGTAGTATGTTCCTGAAAACTAAATTGCTAGGCATTAAGATGGATGGAAATGAATTTGTTAGTTCATTTTTGGGTCGCATTAAAGAGGTGAAAGACAAGCTAGGAAACATAGGGGAAACAGTTTCTAGCACCGATCTTGTCACTATTACCTTAAATGGTATGCTAGAAGATTATCAGATGTTCATAATAGGTTTCACAGCAAGGGAGAAACCTCCTACTTTTGAAGAATTGACAGGGATTTTGCTGCAAAAGGAAGAGAGGCACGGGAATTTGAAGCCTCGGAATACAAATCTGGCACCGAGGTCAAATAAGAGAACCATGAAAGGGAGATCAGGAGAAAGAGGCAAAGGAGGTAGTTCATCGCAGAGAGGCAGTTCATCGTAGAGAAGACAATCTCCAAGGTCGAATCAAGGTATGCAATCTAACATGAATGAGTCAAAGAGTTGTTTTTATTATGGTCGACCTGGACATCTTATTAAAGACTGTCATAAGAAAAAGAGTGATGAGGCTAGGAATAAACCTAGAAATCATTCAGGTCATTATGCAGAAGAATCTTCAAATTATGATCTCAGATTGTTTATTGCTAGTGATGATATTTATGAACCCCTGAATTTTAATTCACATGATCTCAGACTATTTGTGTCTAATGCTGCTTTATTTGATGAAACATATGATATTGATGCCTGGTTTGTGGATTTCGGAACATCAATACATATGACATGTAATAAGTTGCGGTACACTAATTTTAAAGAAACACAGGATGGTGCAAGCATATATCTTGGAGATGACCACGCTCATCAGATCAAGGGATACAGAGACATTTCTGTGACATTGCCAAATGGTATTGTTCGTCACATTCACAATGTGGTGTATGTGTCGGGGATAAAGAAAAAATTGATCTATGTGTCCACAATTACAGATCAGAACTTGAAGGTTGAATTCTTCAAGAATTATTGCATAGTGAAGGATCTGCTGGACCAATACAGAACTGTTGCAACGAGAGTCAGAGCAGGAGGACTGTACAAGCTTGATGTTACCAGCAAAGAACATCACACACTAACTTCTGCAACTATGCCAATAGAGAGTCTTTGGCATCAAAGGTATGGCCACATCAATCATCTTGATTTATTGTTATTACAGAAAAAGAATATGGTTGAAGGACTTTCCATGTTAAAGAATGAGAATGTTGTTTGTGAAGGATGTGCATTAGGAAAGATGCACAAAAATGAATTCCCCTCTAATCCTAATAAGAAAAAGAGAGATGTGTTGGATCTTGTGCATACTGATGTTTGCGGACCTATGGAGACTAGGTCTTTAAGAGGTGCATTTTGCTTTTTGTTATTTATTGATGATTGCACGAGATACACATGGGTTTATTTCCTTAGAAGAAAAAGTGACGTTTTCGAGTACTTTAAGGAATTCAGAACCATGGTGGAAAAGTAGATAGGAAAATCCATCAAAATCCTTCGTTCAGGTCAAGGGGGAGAGTATAAATAAGGGGACTTCATCAAATATTGCAAAGATCATGTGATGGTACAACAATTTACAATACCCCACACTCCACAAAAGAATGGAGAGGCTGAAAGGAAAAATAGTTCTCTAGTAGAGTGTGCACGCAGTATGATGAAAGGTAAGAATCTCTCGAATACATTTTGGGCTGAAGCCATAAATACTGCAGTTTATTTAAATAACAGAAGTCCAACAAGGTGTCTTGATAATATTACTCCTTTCGAAGCCTTGTATGGTTCCAAACCTGCAGTTCATAATTTGAAAGTATTTGGGTGTAAGGATTTTGCACATATTCCAAAGGAGAATATGAAGAAATTGGATGCTAAAGCCATTAAATGTAGTATTGTTCTGAATTCAAAGCATACAAAATGTTTGATCCTTTTACTCACAAAGTATTTGCGAGTAGAGATGTACTTTTCCATGAGAAGGAAGCAGGAAATCATGACGACAACAGTCATGAGGAATGGTATAGACTTCTTGATGAAGGAATTAAAGAACAACAACAACAACCACCACAACAGCAACCACAACTGTAGAGACGATAGCAGCAACAAGAAGGACTCATTGAAAGTGATATGGACACTTCAAGTAGTCATAATTCACCTAGTGGTGAAGATAGGCCTTCACAAAGTAGGGAGGAAAATAATCAATTGAAAAGATCTTCATGACAAGTTCGACTCCTCGAGAGGTATAGAGACTATTCCCTAATGAGTAGCATCTCAAATGTCACAGAACCCATGAGTTTTAATGAAGCCAATGAACATGATGAATGGTGAAATGCAATGGAGGAAGAATATGAATCTATAATGAAAAACAATACTTGGGAATTGACTGAATTGCCTAAACATAAAAAGCCCATTGGATGCAAATGGATATACAAACCCAAGTTTAAATCAGATGGTAGTATAGGTAAATACAAGGCTAGATTGGTGGCAAAGGGGTATTCACAAACAAAAGGTATCGATTATGCTGAAACATTTGCACCAGTAGCTGAATTGAATACTATTAGACTGTTAATTGATTTAGCTACAAAGTATCATTGGAAGCTACACCAATTAGATGTTAAATATGCATTTTCGAATGGTGAGTTAAAGGAGGAGGTTTACCTAACTCAACCTGAAGGGTTTGTGGAACATGGGCAAGAACACTTAGTGTGTAAGTTAAATAAAGCATTGTATGGACTAAAACATGCACCTAGGCCATGGTATGAGAAGATAGACTCGTTCTTTCTTCAACAGGGTTTCATGAGGAGCAAGAGTGATCCAAATCTGTATATCAAATTTGATGAGCATGGGTATATAGTATTGATTTCCTTATATGTTGATGATTTAATAATTATAGGAAATGCAAGGAAATTAATTGATGAAATCAAGGAGCAGTTGTCACAAGTTTTTGAGATGAAAGATCTTGGTGAGTTACATTACTGCCTAGGTCTTGAAGTTTGGAGAAATGCAGGACAAACTTTTGTTTGTCAGAGTAAGTATGTCAGAGAAGTACTTAGGAGATTTAAAATGGATCAATGTAAATCTTCCACTGTTCCCATGCAACAGAATGTGAAACTTTTTTGTGATGATGGTTCGAAGGAGGTGAATGGCACTATGTATAGACAGATGGTGGGAAGTTTGAATTATCTGAATGTGTTAAGTCAGTTTATGGCAAAACCTATAGAAAGCCATTGGAATGCAACAAAGGCGGTACTCAGGTATCTAAAAGGAACACTTGATTATGGTATTAAATATACCGATGTGTCTGATGTTGAGTTGACATGTTACTCAAATTTTGATTGGGCTAGCAATCCGGATAATCGAAGATCAACCACTGGATATGCATTTGGCATTGGATCCTGGGTTGTTTCATGGAGTAGTAAAAAACAGCCTACTATATCTTTGTCTTCTATTGAAGTAGAATATAAAGCCTTGTGTGCAGCAACTTGTGAAGTTGTTTGGTTGAGAAGACTTCTTCAAGATGTTGGAGAAGAACAAAAGGAACCTACAATGATCAAATGTGATAATAAAAGTTCAATCAAGCTTGTGAATAATCCGAATTTTCATGCAAGGACAAAGCATGTCGATGCTCAGTTTCATTTTGTTAGAGAAAAGTTGCAGTCAAATGAAATGGCTCTTATGTATTGTAATACTTGTGAAAATACTGTTGATATTTTCACCAAGCCTCTTGGAAAGATTAAGTTTGAGTTGTTTAGGGAAATGTTAGGTGTAGAAGTCAATCCATTCTCCACTAAGGGGGAGACTTGGAAATAATGGAGCACTAGAGAGTTACATAGATGAACTCTACCTCTTGTTTAATGTAGATCCTATTTTCAAGGTGTTTGTTGTAACCGACTAAGTAGACTCGTTTCCTATATAATGATGTAATCAATCCTCATTCAATAATAGAGATTGTGAGCGTAGCCTCACCAGTGTTTGTTTCTCCATATTTAAAGTGGGCATTCCATGATGAAGAATGTCAATCACAAATTGCTTTCTGCCAAAGAGATAATTGGTTATGAGAAGGTTGGTTGTATTCTCGAGTCACCCATTGATTCCCCTTTCTATGAAATCATAAGAAAGTAATGTTGTTTTTAAGATAATATTCTTATATATTTTTTACCTTAAATAATAAAGAAATTAAAGTTGAAATGTATAAAGATAATAATATAGAAAATAATTGCATTACACATTACAATACAACACATTAAATAAAGAAAAAAAAAACAAAACAATACCAACCACATAGACATGATAAAAAAAATCAAAACAATACCAACCACATAGACATGATAAAAAAAATCAAAACAATACCAACCACATAGATATGACAAATCTATTAACAATTTGAAGGGGGGTGACCCTAGTTAGGTAACTTTAAAAACCTTGCATAGGCATAGTCTAACGTCCAACTAGGGACCTATTGGGGGGTATCGCAAGGAACAAGTTCCCTCCACCATTTCTAGCCATGAGACGCCCCAATTTTCGACTTTAACAAAGGCACATGTACCAAGATTCCGAGTTAGAGAACAATCATCACATCCTCTCATAAATGTCCCCCTTACAAATGGGTCATAATTAAAAAACAAAAAACAAAAATAAACATTATGAATCCATTTAACACTTTAAAAAATAGAGATAAATGAATTACTCTAATTTTAAACCATACCTTTTAAATATTTTTAAGAAAGAATGTGAATTATTACCTATTTTTAAGAAAGAAAGAAACATATAAACATTAAGTATCCATTTAAAACTTTAACAAAATATAAATAAATTAATTACTCTATTTTTAAGCCAGACCTTTTAACTATTTTTAAGAGGTAACGTGAACTTTTAAGTATTTTTAAGAAATAAATAAACATAAACAAACATTATAAATACATTTTACACTTTAAAAAATATATAAATAAATGGATTATTCTAGTTTTAAGTAGTGGATGAAAAAAATAGATGTAAATTTTGATATTTTTTCTAGTATTATGGAAATAAAACAAATCTTTTGGCATTAGAACAACTCAATTTCATAAAAGGAATATTAAAAAAGGCTAGTTATTAATTTATTAATTTAAAAAAAAAAAACAAATTTCTTTAAAATACAAATATTTTTTTCATTTCCAAATTTTGAAGAAATAATTGTATTTTCCAAAATTTTGAAGAAATGATTCTATCTTTAAGACATAAAATATCTAAGGTAGCATTGAATGCTACGGGAAAATATCTAACGTGATAAGTAACATTGAATTCTACGACCAATGGATTATAGATTGTTGGATCTAAAAGCAATTCAGATCCTATGACCTATAATAAACCTGTCTCAGTATTCAATGCTAAGTAGCAAGTTGGATATTGTTTATGATTGTCGTGATTGTCCAGGTAATGATTGTCCTGATTGTCTTTGACTATATGCATGGAAGCACCCATATATACTTAAATTATAGTTTCTTGGGTATTATAGTATATTGGTTTTAAAAGTGCACTTTTTAATCATATATGTTTAAAATATTATTTTAATCCTATTGAGATTTCTACCTTGATACATAACTTAATGAAATGTTTTTTTATCAGAATCTCAATTAATGCAAACTTTTGGTTATTATGTCAGTGCAATGAGAATAAATGTCAAACATAGAGGTTTATCCAAATTACAATGGATGGACAAATAAGAAAGTAGTAAAGGAGTCTTGCCTCCGTTAACTACCGTTGAAGTCGATTTTGTATATAAGTCAAGGGTGTATATATATAATATATATGGAAGAACTCTCAACATAGCTCAACCGACTTCATTCAGGGCGCTAATATTTCGAGAAGGTTGTTCAAACCTGCGTTAGCTACTGGGCATGATCCTTCTTTGTTGGTCGAGATCTTACTTGCAGGCAGTAGTATCGAGGGTGGACATGAGTGGAGCTATGAGGAGGGTGCATTGAAGGTAAAGATGCCAATAGAACAATCGTTGGGTGCATATATGACATCAACCATCAAGACTACTAAGTATAATTTTCTTGCATGCTTACAAAGGACCATAATTCCTACCACCATAGATATGAATACAGAATTTGGAGCTTTGATCCACATTTTGAATTTCTTGTTCTTTCTCATATATTATATGTGATTGATGAAAAAATTGGAGCTTTGATCAACAATAGCCATAGATATGAATACAAAATTAGGAGCTTTGATCCACATTTTGAATTTCTTGTTCTTTCTCATATATTATATGTGATTGATGAAAACTTTGGAGCTTTGATCAACAATAGAATGGAATGAAACAGTTCAATTTGCAATATTGAACCTTTGATTTTCTCTAGAGTGGATCATATAAAGTTTCTCAATGGTTAGTGCAACAAGCCTACATGCCAAAGATATGAATGCATGATTGAAAAATTGATTATTTGTAGTGAACCCTTCATTTTCTACAATTTCTCAATGATTAGGGTAGCATGCTCGCAAACAAAATTGAGTAGCCATAGAAACAAATTGATTTGCAATATCAAGCTTAAGGCCATATCTTTATTTGGTAGGTTGGTTCTACATTGAAAAGTATTTTTTAACCAAGAACCTAAAAAGTTGGATCATTAAAGTTTGAATTTGACACAACTGTGTATTTAGTGTGCCAGGTTTGAAATATAAAAAATATATTCAAACATGGGAATTAATGGATCAAGCATGTATATTTAAATGTGGGCATCAACAAATTGAGGATATATATTTAGAAGTGGGAAATATTTGGAGCTATCCAAAATTTTGATTTCTCACCAAATCTAGAATGGATATATAATCTATTAAAATACATAGGATTCAATTGTTCAAAAAAAATTCCCTTCTCAATTAATCCATTTGAATGGATTTATCTATTGTAGTGGGATATTTCATTGAATTTGTCATCAATTGAGCATATTTTCAACAACTCAAGGTTTCAAGTGTTATTGGGATTCTCATCCCTTGGAATAATTCCATCACCCAACTCTATAGTTCCTTTCTATTTCTCTTTTCCAAAATCTTTTTTCTTATAATATTTTTCAAGTTTTTCTCATGATAGATAACACCCACAATAATCGAAGACTAGAACTTAAGGGAAAACATTCCAAACTAACCCTACAATATCTATGTGGGATCCTCGTGGATGTCTACTCTTCAAAAAAATACTCTTAAAGACTCTATGTGGGATCCTAGTGGATGTCTACTCTTCAAAAGGGTATTTTTTTTGTTTTTAAATCTGAGTAAACAATAGGAAAAAAGTTGATAAGAACGATATTTTGTTTCTGAAAATTATGCATTGAACATTCAATTAGTTGACGAGAACAAAATTCACTTGTTAACTTTTCTTGAAATTTGCAAGGACAATCATTTAATTAAATGTAAGTTTGACACATTAAATGAAATTAATATTTTTTGAAAAACATATTGTTAGAAAATAGCACAATTCCACACAAAAGTTTTTACTGCACCTGAAAATTCACAAGGATTTTATGATTTTTGAGAGTTTAAATTCAAAAATTATGTTAAATGTCAAATTTTCATCAGCACATTTCACTAAAAAGTATTACCCATCTTCAATGACTCACCCTTGAATTTGTTACCTATTGTCTTCTCATTGGAAAAATGCCTTAAGAAGATGGTTCAATCATTGAGCTAACCCTTGAGACCCCCTCTCAATTATTTTTTGCTAATAAATCCTCAAAGGAAAGACACTTCCCTACATTTCGTGGATGGTACCCAGTTTAAATCTATGATTTTAATTACATCATCTATCTTAGAGAAAGATTAAATGAGACACAGAACAAAAACAACTAACTTGAGTAATTCAATAACTTTTTGCATAAATCTCAAAGAACTCAACTAGAGCTAGCTCACTAAACTTCTCTCTCTATATATTATAATAATAATAGTATCGAAAGAACTACATATACAAAATTATCTTATGTTTTAGACTTTCTCTCTCTCTCTCTCTCTCTCTCTCTATATATATATATATATAACACTTCTTTATACATATATGTTTCCATAATTAATCAATTTTGAAAAAATATATAACACTTCTTTTTATGGCCATATATCCATAATTAATCAATTTTGAAAAAACAATAATCTTGAATTTTTACAAATGAACGGACATTATATGCATTGATAGTTAGTTAATCTCTATATATAATAATAATATTGAAAGAACTACATATACAAAAATATCAAGATATATATATATATATATATATATATATATATATATAACACTCTTTTCTCATAATGCTCTCATAGTTAATCAATCTTGGGAAAACAATAATCTTGAAAAAAAAAAAAAATTACAACTCATACAAATGAATTTAATATTATATGTATTGATAGTTAGTTAATCTTGGAAAAGCAATAATCAAGAACACACTTAGTTAATCTTTGAAAAACAAAATATACTCCATTTAATATATTGAAATGTATGAGTCATAAATTTATGAGATAGGAAAAATAAAAAAAAAATTACTAAAAACTCAAACCCCAAAATTAGCTGATAAAGTACCCTTGACATGTTAGAGGTAGAGCTGTCAAAGTAAACTAGGTTTGAGGAAAATGATTGACAAGGGAGTTAATACTGAACATCTTTTTAAATACTACATTTTTTCAAAAAGTTATTTATTTAAATGTGAGAACATGTGAATTTAGTTGTTATGGTATTTTATAGAATTGAATTGTGTGTGTCATTTTCATTAGATTTTAGTTGTTACATAAGCCTTTTATGGAATTAAATTATGTAAATATTTTTGAAACATCTAATATTTGGAGTGGATACTTCATTCATTATTAGAGATAAGAAAATACACATTAGGAAGAGTAAGGATCTAGCATGATATAAGGTGTTCAGTCAAGAGAAAAATATTGTAAGAAAATATAAAAATTTTAAATTCAAATTAGGTTAGAATTAAAATTAAAATTAAATGAGAATAGTCACAAGAATGTGGACGAAACTATTTAAAATTGAAATCAAATTAAAATTGAAATTAAAGTAGTTGGACATCCTATAATGAAACGAATGTGGATTCCAGTTATGTGCCAAATCAATAAAAAAAAGTGTTGGGATATAATGAAACGAATGTGGATGCCAAAGGTGAAAATAAATTATTAAAAGAAGCAGAGAAAAAGTTTCGATATAAAGTGCGGAGGAATTTGGACTAAAAGGTATTGAAGGAGTGATAATAATAAAAAAATTGGGAGTGATATTGATAATAAATTTATATGAGTGGATCATATAAATTTTCTCAATGATTAGTGTAGTAAGTTTACATGCTAAAGATATGAATGTATGATTGGAAAATTGATTATTTATAGTGAACCCTTCATTTTCTACAACTTCTCAATGATTAGGGTAACATGGTCGCATACAAAATTGCCAGAGAAGTTATCTAAAACAGTTTGATTTGCAATATCAAGTTTAAGGCCATATCTATATTTGGTAGGTTTGCCCCCATACTGGATTTCTTTTTTTTTAACCTAGAACCTAAAAAGTTGGATCATTAAAGTTTCAATTTGACACAACTGTGTATTTAGTGTGTCTAGTTTGAAATATCAAAAATATATTCAAACATGAGAATTAATGGATCGTGTATATTTAAATGTGAGCATCAACCAATTAAGGATATAGATTTAGAAGTGAGAAATATTTGGAGCTATCCAAAATTTTGTTTTCTCACAAAATCTAGAATGGATATATAATCTATTAAAATACAAAGGATCCAATTGTCCGTTTTTAACCTTCCAATTGGACCCATTTGAATGGATTTATCTATTGTAGTGGGATATTTCATTGAATATATCATCAATTGAGTATATTTTCAACAAATTTAGGTTTCAAGTGTTATTGGGATTCGAGTAATGCCATTACCCAACTCCATAGTTCCTTTCTATTTATCTTTTCCAAAATCTTTTTTCTTATAATATTTTTCAAATTTTTCATGATAGATAACACCTTAACAATCTTAATAATTAATACCTTGTAAACTTAAGGGAACATTCCAAACTAAACTTAGAATATCTATGTATCGTTTAGATTCAAATATTAAACAACCTTTTAGAGTTGTTTTAGGGTTTTATTCCATTATCTCAAATGAACTTAGTTAAGACCTCGGGAATTCTAGCGGGAACATCCATTTTAATGTAAGTAGATAAAACATTTAGAGTTTGAAAATACTGAATCAGAATTTCTCCCATTATGGATTTATTTTTACTTGCATATCCAAATAATGAACTCATTCATCCTCCCTCGAGATATGTAGCTTTTCTTTATTATACTCATCCTCACCTATATCAGCTTTCACACAGCTCATCAACCATTAAATTGATTTTTAAAGTTATTTTATGCTCTAAACCCTGCTTTTGGAAGATAATTCTAGAAACTGTGTCACTATTAGTATGCCATAATTAACCCATCTTACAAGAATAGCTGTCTTTATATACACATGTATCGGCTTCAAAACCATCACTTTGATCTCTAGGATGGAATTGGACAAGGGCAAAGTATGCTTCCACCGGCAGCGATCAAAGGAAGTATGTTTAAAATTCCTCCTTATGGATTTATTTTTTACCTTGCATATCCAAATAAATAATGAACTTTAGTTTCATCCTCCCTTTGAGATGTAGCTCTTTTCACACATAGTTTTATCCTCACTCCGAAGCGAAGCTTCTACTGTGCTCAACAACCATTGAAATTGTTTTTGTGTTATTTTAAGGTTTCAAACCTGCTTTTTTGAAGAACAATTGCAAATAGGGGTCCATTAGCGTGAGAGCGTTACAACCTAGTGATGGAACTAGGTGGGAGGGAAGTATGTCTACATGGGTGTTGGGAAGGTGATGTATTAGTTGAAAGCAACAATTTGAAATTAAATTGTAAATTTAAATTAAATAGTTTAAGTTAAATTGTAACATAAATTATGAAGCCATATCTAGTTCATAAATCATTTACCGTGAAGCTCACTCCAAATTATCAAACCACTCCAATGTTGTAAGGTTGTGCAGTCGAAGCTTCAGTATGTGGAAGTCGAGTATTTTTGTGTCAACTATGTGAACTAAGGGTAAATGTTTTCAGGGTGGTTAATAATCAGCGAATGGTGCCCCATTTGGATGAGACCACACGGAATAATCGGATGACGGCCCATTAATATGGAATTGTAACAATTGTGCAGATATGACGCATACTGTTTATCCCATATCAAATAACATCCTCCCTTCCATCACGTGACAAAATGGGGTCGTGAAACCCAAGGCATGTAATGGTATATCGGGACAGGTGTAATGTATATCGATGAGCCACATGATCCATCCATCCTGCTAGTAAAAATCTTAAAGACTCTACCTAAAGCTGCTTTATTGCTCACCTAATGTACTTAAAGAGACAAATTGTACTAATTGTCCAGAAACCAAGTCCGATTTTTGGCATGGGGTACAGAAAGATCTATTGCCTTTCATCTATATTTTATTTTCTTCCAAAGAGACGCCAAAGTAGCGTGGATAAGAGAAGGCTCGTAGAGCCTTGTGGAATATTTATGTAATTAATGTTTTCGGACTTCTATCGTATGGTTCTCATTGAAGCAATTCTTGGATCCCTAAAATTCTGAATACTTCTTTGGTCCTTGTAATTACTAAGCATTGTCTTGATCTCCGATTTGAGGAGTCCCAAGTGACGAGCTTTGAAGGGGAAAAAGAAAGTGAGAAGAAATACTGGAGAACAAGAAAGGAAGAGGATCTAGAATGGTGAGGGGAAATAACCTGTGATGAAGAGGAATGTGAACCTGGGGCAGTGTTTGCGATTTTGTAAGGCCAAAATGGATTGTTGAAGAAAGTTTATTAACCTTTCTATGCTTTGTGACACCCGGTTAATCTATGGATTTTCCCACCTGAAGCTCTATAGACCAGTTTCTTAATCATGTGTATTAGATATCTCATTGTTCCTTTATTTTCAACCCATTAGTTTGGGTTGGCTTATTGAAACAACAAGACCGTTCTCCCAAAATTAATCCCTGCAACAATCTAATCACTGTGCCGCTTTGGGCATAATTATCTGAAAGCTGAACATTGAATGAAACCACAGCCAATGATTGCCTTGTGGATTTCTTTGGCCTAAGGGGTTTTTCCATGCTTATGTTTTCAGAATAAAAGTTTGTGGTTGAGTGTCGAGTCCAGTTACAAAAGTTTGCTTTATAGATTGCTTTATAGATGTAATTGTTGTTTATCCATAAACGATAGTTATTAGTGGTTTCTTGAGTTGTATATCCATAAACGAGAGTTAGCTCTTTGACCTCCTATTAATTCATTGTTGACGGAGCATGTCATTCCAATGTTTCGAGAACTTATATATATATATATATATATATATATATATATATATATATATATATATATATATATATAATTTATTGTTGTTATGGTGGTAATTTCCTGCCATTATGTCTATCATAAGATTTTATAATTGTTTTGCTTCAAAGTCGAAATGGTTATTAATGATCATATGTTAAATAGCTTGTTTTTTTCCACTTACACTTTTAATTAGTCATCATTTTTATTTTATGGATTGTTCATACACTTTAGATTTTATGATGGAATGTTAAAATAATAATTGACATTTTTTATTTTATATAATTGAGATGTATTTTAATCACTTTTCAAATTTATTAGCTTGGTTGTAAATTTCAATGGGTGTATTTCTGTTTATTTGCATTTAAATATTTTATGGAGAAATAAAAACAAAAATACAAAACAAAGTGCAGTGTTAAAATGTATGATAACAATTGGGCAAATTTTAATTTTTTGACATTTTATTAGACTTGAAATTTGAGCTCAAAACCCTTAAAAATCTTAAATATTTTATGGAGAAATAAAAACAAAAATACAAAACAAAGTGCAGTGTTAAAATGTATGATAGCAATTGGGCAAATTTTATTTTTTTGACATTTTATTAGACTTGAAATTTGAACTCAAAACCCTTAAAAATCTTAAAACATTAAAGAAAAAATAATTATTCATAAATATCCAATGATATAAATTCAGGAAGTTGGGGATTGTTGAAAGCTAAAACTTTTCATGGAATTTTTTAATGGTGAGATTATTTATGTTTTAGGATGCTTGTTCTCTTTTTTAATAGCATATATGTTTGTAAACATGTTGGTTAGGATGGTCATATGTTATTTTAGGAACATTGACAAGTATATTAACAACAACACCAATATGCACATTTTATTATTATTTATATACATTTCCATTTCTTGTTGAAAGCTGAAAATTTTCATGAGATTTTTTAATGGCATTTGAAATTATTTATGTTTTAGGATGAAGAAGACCTTTGTTTTATTTTTTTAATTAGCATGCATGTTTGTAATCATGTTGGTTAGGATGGTCATATGCTATTTTAGGAACATTGACAAGTATATTAACAACAATATCAATATGCACATTTTATTATTATTTATATACATTTCCATTTCTTACAAAAATAAAAAATAAAAAATAAAAAAATTAGTTTTAAATTAAAAAAAAGGTTTAAAACCAATAGAATTTGATAATAATATATGGTTATTTTAATTTAAATTGTTATAATTATTTATAAATAAATTATTTTTATTTTGAACCTAATAATATTTCAAATAAAGTAATTTGGTTTTATTATTATTTTAAGTTATGATTATTTCTTATTTTCAAAACTTGAGCGACTTGACTTAATATACATGATGATTATTTTAATTTAAATTATTATAACTATTTATAAATAAAATCATTTTTATTTTGAACATAATAATTAAGCTAATAATTCATTTTTATTTTGAACATAATAATTAATTATTTTAAATTAAGTAATTTTATTTTATTATGATTTTAAGTTATAATTATTTCTTATGACTATGCAGCACTCGTTAAATATTGAAAAGTGCAGTTCAGTGACACAAGTGTAATGAACTTATCTTTAAAACCGTAATTCAGTGACACGTTTGAAATCTATTTCCATGTGCTAAAACCGTTTGGATTCTTCCTGAATTTGTATACCGCCCAGTTTTTGCAAGACTCTGAGGTGCAAGGCAAAGGCAATGGCGGTGGAGTTGAAGATAAAACAAAAATTAATTTATAGAGGAAAAGCAGGTGCGGATGAGCTTGTGACCGTTTGAGTTGGAGCCGGTATATATAAATTATTTTCAGATGCTCAACATCCAGCAGTTTCACGTCATAATATTTCATTTCTTTTTTATTCTTGGCTTGGCTGGGCGATTGTTGTTCTTATTTATTTGTTGGTCCGCGTCATGGCCATGCATGTTTACAGTGTATTCTCTGGGACGTTTTTTTTCATTTTTCATTTTTCTCTTGTTGATTTTTTTTGTTTTTGTTCTTCTGTGTTTACCTTGTTTGGTCGGTCGATTTGATTTTGTTGCGAGATGCAAAGCAGAGGATAGGCAGATTGAAATAGGCAGATGGAACTGAAACCCCGGATTTCGGATTTATACGAAGCCTTATGCATATTTTTCTAGTTTAATTTGAATACGTATACACATATTAAGAATTCTTGCTAATGGATATGTACAGAACGGAACCGGGCTTGGGTTGGTTTGGGTTGTTTGATGGTCTTATTTTTGGAGAGTTTAACAGTTTTTAAATATTTTTATTTCAGGGTTTTAACTCTCAGGAGAAAGCTCATTGGCATTTTCAGAGAGAGAGCCATTCAAGGTAAAGCTCGCTCTTTACTCGCGCTGGGTGGCTTGCATATCAGGGTTTGGCCTGCTTAAGGATTTTCTTTAAATGAACTTTGACTGCTTCGACCATTGGTTTATTTTTTCATAATTTTTTTGCTTTGGCCCAAAATATAGTATGTAAAAGCATTTTCGGCTTAAATGGAAGATATGTACAGCATGGAACCGGGCTTGGGTTGGTCAGGGTGGTTTGATGGTCTTATTTTTGGAGAGTTTAACAGTTTTTAATTATTTTTATTTCAGGGTTTTAACTCTCAGGAGAAAGCTCATTGGCATTTCAATTCAGAGAGAGAGAGCCATTCAAGGTAAAGCTCGCTCTGTACTCGTGCTGGGTGGCTTGCTTATCAGGGTTTGGCCTGCTTAAGGATTTTCTTTAAATGAACTTTGACTGCTTCGGCCATTGATTTATTTTTTCATAATTTTTTCCCTTTGGCCCAAAATATAGTATGTAAAAGCATTTTCGGCTTAAATGGAAGGCTTGATTATCGTTTTTTTTTGGAGCTCTACTACATATTTTTTTTCTTTCTTTCAAATCTTGATCTGTCTCACGTGGTGTCTGGTTGCTTTGCAGTTTACGGAGGTGTATGGCTGGTTGACACGGAGAAACATAGAAGATGAAGAATGCGCTCAATCTCTGGCTGGAATGTGGATGTAGAATTGGCTTCTGTGTGGTTAATTGCAGAAGCTATCGTCGGTACAGCGTCAACTCACAGCCTTCGCCCGCCGGCACACCGTACAACACAGCCTTCGCCCGCCGGCACACCGTACAAGCATTCGGCTCGAGGCAGGTGCCATTTTCGATTTTCGTGTTTTGCCAATATTGATAGCCGATAGGTCATGTCCAACTTTACTTTTCTCTAGATGTTTGAAATTTAGAGTTAGATTTAGAATAGACAAAAGTATAAGTAGCGTTGAAGGCGATAAGTTGTGTGACTACCCGTGGAGGCTCACTAAAATGATCGTGAGCTGTCGAGTGAGCCGTCTTCTTTAGATGTGCCATGGTTTAGAGTCTTGACATTTATTGTTTTTCTTTAAGAGTTGTGGTGTGTATGTCGTTGTGAGGGTCGAAGAAATAAAATATTCTCTTGATTAGCGCGCTAGTGATAAGCTGTGAGGGGTGTGGTCTACCGTCTATGTCTTCACTGAAACGGTGGTGAGAAGCGGGCATTGTCCAAGCCTTATGGAAACTCAAAAGCCCAAAATCCGTTAATTAAACCCTTAGATCGCCTTTCTAGATTGCAACGTTTAGAGTTTGGAAAAAAAAACAAAATAGAGTATAATAATAAAAACAGCCCATTCATCCTGAAGGGCATGGTCACTTTGGTTGAATATAAAGATAATAAATATACATGTCATCAAATTATTAGGTTTATTATGTAGCCATAGTGTGAGATATATAAATTATTTTTAATTACTAAATTTTTAATATTCAATGCAGATTTATGATTTTTTTGAATGTAAGTGAGTGTAGCTTTTAATTTTTTTTATGTAAATATAGATCTTTAATCAAAATCTTAAAGCAGGCCTAATAAAATGTTAAATAAGGTACTCACATCAACAACACCCAATGAAAGTGAAACTCTTAACCATCGGCATCACAAATTATTTCCCTCGCTAATTAACTGGGTGGTATGCCTTTTCCCAACAGATATAGGAACAGACTTCGTACTCGGTTAACGCAATTCCTGATATGGTTGGACACTTTCAAGCGATTCTTCCCTATAGAAATGGGTGGAAAGAAAATTACTGAGCCTAGGGTAACATGCTGTAGGTATACATTTGGGAGCCTGGCAGGCGTGGTAAGTGTTTCAGGTCCGTCATGCTTCCATCTAGTTGGAACCAAGCCCAGGTGTTGGCGTGCTAAGTTTATAAACACCATCGGTGGTCTCCCGGAGGCATCGCAACCCGAACCAAATTTACTACCCTAATGAGGGTACCCCTTGACTGGCTGTTCCAGAGCAAGCCATAAGGAATCCGAAGTGAAGCCCTCTTTAAAAGTGTGGCGTAATATTTTTCGCACCCGTTGCCTTACGCGCTCATTATTGAGTTTAGCTCCATATTGCGCAGCATGGATGGATCGCAGACGACGACTAACCCAGGAACACCATGATTTGATGGAACAGACACTTGGGGATTTCTATGCCGTGGAGGTTTATTTGGGAACCTGGAAGGTTACCTGAGGGCTCTGAGTGACACCTGACAGGCTAAGGCGCCTCCCGTGGACGTACCCAGGGTATGCCATTTGCCACCTCTTAAAATGCGCTAGTAACATTGTGGAGGGCTCTGGGATGTCCGCCGGACTTACCCAAGTTTTTATGCCACCTCGTAACGGATGAGCTTGGGAGTCAGTCAGGGCATCCATTGTTGAGGGCTTTGGGGGAACCGTGGAGGTTGGCTCAAGCCTAATGGGGCGCCACTACTATTTATATAGTCCTAAGAAGTGAATCTTTATATACCCTAAAGGCTACCAGCTTTTGGCCTGTACTTTGTTTTGCGGTTCTAAAGGGTCATTGTAGTCTCTTCACTTTATCTTTTTCTTTGGCAAGTTTGAGAGGAGCAATATTTAAAGAAAACATAAAATTAAATTTGCATTTCAATATATATATCCTTACTTTTCAGATTACACTGTCATTAGAATCTGCAAATCCGTGCAAGGTAGATGTTGCATTGAATTGTGACATAGCTTTCAAGTTATGGTTGTGTTGGAGTTTAGCTAGTTTAAGCTTATGAATTTATATATGTTAATGGCAAGATGTCACTAAGGCATGCATACTATATAGTTAATGTAGTTTATGGTTACTAAGGCTAACCTAAACTAAGTTAAATTGTGAATTAGTACCTGGATGAAGTATTTACAAAATGACCTCTCTGTTGAACTATTTCATTTTTATACATAGGTACAACCATGCTCAAAAGTTGGTCAAACATCATATTTGCTTAAACACTATCAACTTATTAGAGAATAAGTATAATGGTTTTAGTGTAGTAACTCTAGACAATTTTGTAAATGATTACAAATAGTCTATACTATAGAGTAAGACAACACTAAATGTAAATGTGTTGACCACAAACAACTATACACTCGAGTGAGATTACATTCATTCATATGCATAAAGAAATAATGATATGATAAGAAAAAATACATAAATTGATGTTGTTATCATAAGATCTTTTTTAAAAATTTGATGACTCCATTTGCTTACATGTTGCATGATACAAAATCTAGGTGATGTCTAACGATGACACGTGTCACATGTCTAAACTTAAGGTTGTAAATGCCCAATCCCAATCGAGGGTTATAGATCCTACTAATAACATAGCATTTGGGATGGGAAATCCATTTGTTTGCGTCATAATAGGAGAATAACCTCTACAATCCAGTTGCTTGATATTCTCCCCTTTTTCGAGGTATGTGTTCCACTAAGAAAAAAATTGAGGAAAAAATTGGTTGACAACAACTTATGATACATAGCCCTATTACTTAATCAATTTTGTACAATGATTATATATTGATTATTTTATTGAATTTTAATTTGCTATAATTATTTTTGAAGAGGAACAAAGAAAAGTCTTAGGGTTTCAAGTGTGCAAACGTTTTGTCAAAGTCAGCCATTGCTTAAACATAAGAATGCTATCTATCTAAATTTTTATTTACACATGTTTTTTTAGAGGTTTATTTTGGAGCTAAATTCGAGTGTCTATGAAATAACAATGGTATGATGAAAAGCTTAGGAATGGCGGGTACAGTGGGGCTATCATGCATTAAGGGAATGAGGTTGGAGAAACAAACAAGCAAGGATATCATTGAGACCATTATACATTGGATGTTTGAGTGAGTAATTGACAATAAATTTAGAAATAGTCATGATGGTCTTTAAATTTGAAAACATCAACAAGGAGGAGGTAAGYAATGGCTTCCATCACAAGAATCYATGTATCCACCATTTACYTGGGGCCATGCCCATGGTTTCTTTCCACAAAAATGAAAATCCTTCTTTCATTGAGGTTTAGTTATGGTTCTCACCCTTATCTCCTTKTTCATGGTTTAAAACCTAGCATTGTTWCACCATGTCAATGCCCCTCTCATTACCTTTTAACTTTGGCTCCTSTTAGTGYTAGAAGTTKCCCCTAGACTGCTATAGGGTCAAGCCTAGCACATCTTCAGTTATTGCAATGATTTTATAAATAAGGATGTGTTTAGGGTTTTGAAAGAAGGTGGATTAGGTAGATGGAAAGAGAAAGAATAAGAGAAATAGGCTAAATGCAGATCAGTAAAAACACCATTGGGCATGGAGTCAAGTAAACATCCTGTTGATCGAAGGCAATCAAATTGTATATCAGATAAGACGTTTATATGAAAATGGGTAGAAGAATAGGGAAGAAACAAAAAGTAGAACACCCATCAAACCAAGATTCTCTTTGTCAAATGGATGAAACAGTGCTTGAAACAAACACACAAATAATAGGCAGTCACGGCAAAATCTTCATTGCTCGGGAATCTATCATCCATGAGTAGCCATTGATTCTCAATGTCTGCAATTCGTTCAAGTAAGACGAAAAATAGAATGTAAAACAAGGAAGATGGAAAAATAGTGTTTAGACAATAGAAATCACAATCTAATAAAACAAATGTCATAGATCCCCAATGTCAGAAGCGATCACAGAAATTGATGCCCTTAGGCTTACAATAACACCTACTGGTTGGCTAATTCATCAAATTCTTCTCAGGTCTTACCCTCTTGGGCCTCTCCTCCATGTTCTATTACAAATTACTCATTAAATAGACATATTACCCTGCCTATTTTCAATAAAATGTTTTGGTAAAATCTAATAAAAATCTTCAATCTAACAGCAAAATCTAATAGAAACAAACTCAAAACTAAAGTTGGTTGCAAAAGTTTCGAATAACTGAGGTTGCTGATGGATTTACCATTTGTCTGCTGATTTTCTGGCTTGAGAATCTCAACTGTAGCTTAAATGCCCAATTGCTGCATAATATCACTGATTGAATCCCCTATTGTGAATCTGGAGTTGGACTTTGATTGGTGATTCATTGTTGCCAAGTGTCCCCTTCAAACCTAGAGATTATACCCAAATCTGATCCTATCATTTGACTGTTTAATTCATGCCTTGAAGAACTGCTGATCTTTTCCTGAACATATGGATCTTCAAACTAGTATGCTGCCAGATGTGCTCTGTCACCATTAATAATTTGCCAAGTGGGCTTCACCAAATTTGGAGATGTTCTTTGATGTTGTAGACTTGATCCTTAAATCTTGAACTGAATGCTCAACTCCTTCCTTGAAATCTTCCTGTTCCTCTAATATAAAGGAATTACATAAGTTACATACATTTATTGTCAATCTGATCATCAGGGATAGATTATAACTAACTCCTAGAAACCCTCAGGGCGAACATCTACCTTATCCACTTATAGTCAATAGTTGCAATAGAAAACCCCAATTTCTAGGTACCCAGATCTACACTAGAATAGGTCTTTAACAAACAAGTTCCACTTGGCAAATTGGTTGTCTTTTCCTCTGATTCTCAATGATTGTTCTGATTTTTATCTTGACTCAACAAGTGAACAGGTCAAATAGATAGTCGGTCCAATAGTTGTCTCCCAAACAGAGCATACCCTATAGATTGCTTCTAACATATTCCTTCTAATTAGATATTTTCTCAGGCATGCCATGTGTCTCGAACAATTGAAAGTCGTTGAGGCTTATCCCCTAGATCTGGAAACTGATGACCACATGTCTATCTGACTGTTGGTTCTTTGCCTGAAAAAAGGATGCTTTGTTATGTGCTAAACTTGCTTTCTGTTTTGCACAAGTTGCATTTTGTATTCTTCCTCCATGTAAGGTAGCTAGAGAGGTAGTGGGGGGGCCTAGAGGGCCCATAATGATAATAGTGGAGGTCATTCAATGTAAGGTGGACTAGGTCCACTATATTATTAAATAAGGCCCACTATGGTA